>MU012868.1:3190-34682 GCA_011074415.1 Stictonetta naevosa
TTCTCCATCCTTCTATCATTATTTATGCCTTCCTTTATTATATACACGATAATATTTGGCTATGAATCTCTCATCCCATTACCAAGAAATGTTTCTTAACCCTAACAGATGGAGTCTGGTTTTCATCTCAGGATTTATTCCTCTGTAGTTAATAGAATACCACTAATATAAGTGAGAGGAGTGTTATATCCATCAACCTCAGTGGAACTGCTCTGGATTTGTGCTGTTGTACATAAAAGCTGTTCCTGGCACTGTGAGCAGATGGGGCTTGTTTCCTACACAGACAAGCTGGCTTTCCATGTGCTACTGAATCAGCGTGCATCCCGGTGCAGGTCTGCACCCCTTCCCAGTGGTGACCGCATCTGCACACTACGTCTGTGTTACTGTGGGAGTGTGGCCATGGGGGTCGACAAGCCCCATGGTTGGTAATAATAGACTCTTAACGATGAGGCCATCAGGAATGTAAAGAGTTTAGAGGGAACAAAGAAGGGTGATTCAAGAGACCCCTTGCCGTCTCGGGTTGCTTGTTCTCCAGCCGTTAAGGCATGGAAGTTGCTGGATGTTTGCTGTTGCTGGGCAAAGTTGTTTGACCAATGAATAGTTAGTGGGAAAGGACTGCTGTGGGGGAATGGTATAAGAAGGGAGCCTGTTCTCAGTACGTGGAGGCAACAGATATATAATGAAGTTATGTCATCAGTAAGGAAGTAGCACTTACTGATCCTAAAAGAACCCTGGTGTCTGTGTGGTCATTATGACACAGATGGCCCCCAAACAGGGACCACTTGAAGAACAAGGACATGAAGAACAGGAACAGGGACAGGCTAACAGAACAGGGACAAAACCAAAAAAGGAATGAATAGGGACAGGCTAGCAAAATAGGGACCAGGACAGGAACAGGGACATTGATCACCTCATGAAGATAGGTTCGGCCAAACTCAGCAAACCGCTCAAAGTCGCTGGAAATTGGCGCACCAGAGCTGGAAAGAGGCTCGTATAGAAAGTTGCTGGAAATTGGTGCACCAGAGCTGGAAAGAGGCTCGTCCTGAAAGTCACTGGAAATAGGTGCACCGGAGCTGGAAAGAGGCTCGTATAGAAAGTCGCAGGAAATAGGCGCAACCGAGCTGGAAAGAGGCTCAAGCTGAGAGAAGCGGACCCGCGCACACAACTGCCCCTCACTGGCCGAAGGTAAGCAGTTGCGCGCTATGGGGAATCATATGTCCTTAGAAACAAAAAATGTCCTGGTAACCTTACAGCTTATTCCCTTCATTACGAATCAGACAGTTTACGATCCTGAAACATGGGAGCAAATTGAGGTCAAGGTGTGGGACTCTGCTATTAAAAATGACAAGATTGTGGCAATCAAAAACGTGGTTTGTCAGACAGTGAGGGAGCTGCGGGCTCATTTACTGATCCGCCTGCTGTACCATCTGCCCCTCCGCTGCTACTGCCATCGCAGGCCTTTGCTGTTACACATGGTATAAGAAGGGAGCCTGTCCTCAGTATGTGGAGGGAACAGATATATAATGAAGTTATGTCATTAGTAAGGTAGTAGTAGTTACTGATCCTAAAAGAACCCTGGTGTCCGTGTGGTCTTTACGCCACATGTTACAAGGCACATCTAGTTACAGCCTGAGAGTGTCAAGAAAGGCTGACATTTTGGGGAGGATTTAGAAATTTTAAAAGGGGGTGTTCTGCTGAAGCAGAACAACGCCCTTCTTTATGAATTTCTCCAACAAGGAAAAAAATTAAATGATTTTTTTTTTTTAACTTTGGGGTCTTTCAGAATATTTCATTTTGCTTTAATCTTTTAAAATGTAATATATCTGTAATATCGAGTTACAAATAAAATGAAGTGTGGTTTCAAAATGAGAAACTGGAACACTAGAGGCTGACTAGCATTAGAGATTTTCAGAAGAAAATTGCCGTGTCCTGAGATTTCCACATTTCTGTGGAGTTCTTTGTTTTGTGCCTACATTTTTTTTCCCCTGGTGCTTTGTTACTGTTCTGTGAGAACTGTAATATTGTGTAAACTGAAACATCAAATACCTCCCACCATCAGTTCCTAGACCATGTGGTCTAGGAACTCTGCTGCAGCAAAGCTATTAAATGGGGGATTTGTGGACGGGGCAAAGGAAATTTTCACCCCCACGGCTGAAATGCTAGGGAAATTGTTCATTGGGCAGGTCAAAAGATATTTTGTGAGAGCCTTCTCTGAAAGGCGCTGCGGAGTACTGAGATAACATCCCATCCTTAATACTGAACTGCTTATTTTCCTGGCACCCTTATGGGGTTTGCAGGAATCATGTTGGGATGATCCCTGGGATGTGTGCACACTGCAGGATGCATGGCACAGCTCAGCACACGGGTATCTTCACTGAAGGCACACCACTGAGCTTGTCCCAACACAAGCTGGAGCTGTGGTGGCCCCATTAATGTGCACATTTAATTCCATTCCTATAACTTTCATCTCTGTTTCTCTGGTTGCTGTATCCCAGCCCCAATTCTCAGTTCCCTGCACCTTCTTGTGCTTCCTAGACCTGGACAGACATCCCTAAGGGTCTGTCGTATCTAAGATCCCAGGTGGATGACCTTGCCTAGGAGAACTGCTCTGGGCACCGTGATGCACATGTGCTCCGTGAGCTGGGTGGCAATGGGGACATTGCTGGCTCATGTTAAGGCCACCTGGGTTGTGTCAGGTGTTGTCTGAAGTTCAGCCCTCCCAGTGGACACATGTGATGTTATCTCTGGGTGCCAAACAGGCTCCTGGTTGAGGACTTCAGACAACACCAGAATCTGCCTTTTGTTTTCCAGAGACTGAGTTATGGACTTAGAAACAGGGTTATGGTTTGTGACATTCAGGGCTGCACATCCAATTTTATTGATTTATTTGTCCATACGAAGGGCATTTTTTTTTTTTTTACCAGTTTGTCTTGGCTATGGTGGGAGCTGGGGCCAGGGGGTGTGAACACGGAGTGGGGTTAGTGCCCTCAATGCAGGGGACAGATGAGACTACGGTTTGTGCAGGGATATATTTTAGCTGAAGCACTGATGCTTGTGAGGAAAGGGATGGGACAGAAAGACATAAGAGCATTTTTCCAGACCTTCTGTGTTTCATTTGCAAGTGTGTGTACTGCAAAGAGCCCAGCCAAGGGCTGGAGATGTGTTCAGGCTGGGCTTCCAGAGAAGAAAAGCTGGAGAGCCAGGATTAGGTCAATGCTCAACTCATGCAGAGGAAAGAAAAAGATGGAGTAGGAGTTAGAGACCTGATCAGAGTTATGGCATGTCAACAGGGAAGCAGAGCCAAAGTCATGGCCAGTTTCTGCAGTTCATACTCAATTATTCAATTGGAAAGAGGTGAAAATGTGTTGGTGTCTGAGATGTGTTCCCAACTTCACCCCGTGTGTGAATAACACCCCCTTCTCTCTTGGTGCTGGGTGGGTGAGCCAGTTTGGGTCTCACCCCTAGGCTGGGCAGTTTTGTGGTTAGTTGCACGTATTGAAGGGATTTGGAAGAGCATGGCAGCAGGTCTTGGGAATTTTAAATTTAATTTTATTTGTTAAAAGTTATTTAAAAATTAAAATACAATTTGAAGTTTTAGAATTTGTTCAGCACACATGTTCAGGATCTGTATGTTTTTAAAATAAAATGCTATATTCCTCATTTTTGGTTATTGGTGTGTGCCTGTAAGGAAACAGCCTTCAGGTGGGGTTCTGGTTGTGAAAAATATTGCTGCAGAATGAGAAGTAGAGCTGAATTTTGTTGATTTCACTTGATTTGGTTGCCTTATTGTGAATTTGTGCTCAATATGTATTCTTAACAGAGGCTGGTCTTAAATTAGGGATAACCTTTATGAAACTGGTGATTACAGAGCTGTGGTTATTTTCAAATGTTCTTCTCCCATGATGGAGAGTATTGGTATAACTTTATTTGAATACCTTAAGTTCAAGTTTTCTGTGGTGCTTTATGCTTTTTTCATTCCCTATATTATTGTTCAAGTTACTTTTACAGGGCTTGAAAGAAGCATTGCAGATCCAAGCTTATAGCTGAACTTTGGCATGACGGTGAAGGAAAATAGAAAGTTTGCATCAGCTTGTTTTACTCGCAGTGAATTTTCACAGGGAAGAATATGCCTCATCTATAGCCAAGGTGAGGTTTAGTGCTAGATTCTATTGTAATGCTCAATGCACCATTTTGTTTCTATGAAGGTTTCCAATCGTGTGGAGGAAATGTCTAACTAGTGTCAACTTATTTAAGTGCTCTATTCTTAGGCTTGTGTGGCCTTGAGTGCCTTGTTGACAGCCAATGCTTGGGTAATATAGGGTTTCTGAGACTAAAGGATGCATAATGAGTCTATAATATAAATTTGCCAGTTGTACTGAGACCAGGAAAAGGCTGGGATTAGTTTGGAGGGTAATGAAAAGTTGAATTGGAAAGCCAGGGTTTTGGCTGTAGTTTGCCAGATGCAAAGAGAAGAGCCGAGGTCTGCTTCCACTTGGTTTGAAACCCTTAGTCTGAAGGCCTTGTCTGGAGCCAAAGTCAAGGGTAGATTTGGGGTCAAGATGCACTTAAGGGTCCTTGTTATGCACCAAAATACTTCTCCATGAGGCTGCTCTGGGATTTCCTGTGTTTCTAGGAAGAGCTGAAATGCTACAGTGACACCATCAATGAAAGAAACACACTATCAGTAATGTTGTCCTTGACATCAAATATGTCATCTCTGGGCCATGGATTATGTTTTCCACATCTGTGGTATAAGCAAAATCCCAAGAGTGATCCTCATGCCCCACCTTGTGCAAATACTGCTTTCTAGGCTGGGTACTCTGAGTTCCTATCCTATGCTGTTCCTCTGGCAAAGCCACTGAGCCCAGTATTCCCTTTTTGCCATTAGAGATGATAAAGCAGAGCCTACCTCAGAAGCTACCAGAGAGATTTTAGTAAATATTTTAGAGCATCTTGGCTAAAATGTTCATGAAAGATTAATGTATTGCTTTGCTTTGTGCTATGAGAAGAGAATAAAAGGTTAGATTTCCCTCTCTGTCTCTTTCTCTGGATATAGAAGAATATTGTTTGAGAAAAAGATACATTTTATTGCTAAAAAAGCAGTTTCGGGTCACTCCACATATAACAATAACAGCTGTATTTAGCAGAGTACTTTGTCAGAGGAAAACAAAAAAGATCAAATGCAGAGGGAAAATCAAAGAGTTATGATTTAGTTATTTTTTAAAGCCTAGTTTAGCTAAATTCAGTGATATTTTTTCAAAGGAGAAAAGTACCGCAGTAAAACATTTATTGTGTTTTTTTTTTTTTTTTTTGAGTTCAATCGTTAAACCCAAAAATCAATTATTCACACAGTCCTCATTATAGATTATACTAGAGGTAGAAGTTGTAAGATAGCTTTTTGGATGGCCTGACCCAGAACCATTTAAGACATCATTTGGTTTAAACGGATGTTATCAAGATCCTTAGTATGTGAATGATTAAAGAAAGACAGATCTTTGAAAATTAGAAGAAAAGATCTGAGTGTGAAAAGTCCTACAAGACGTGTGTGAGAACTAACTCATCTGCATGGCTTGTGCTCAGACCAGTTTGGTGGAGAATTGTTGAGGCCTGAGGCACAAAGAAAGCTGTTTGGGCAGCAGAAGCCAACTTGGGGGCTGTAAAGTGATTTGTTTATATTTCCTTGTATCAATTTGAAAAGTCAAGTCAGCATTACAGCTCTGAAATAAACACAGTTGGGAGTTTATGTGAGTTCAGGATGGCATAATCTGTATGTTTTGGACATGCTAGGGGAAAGAGAAGAAACATTTGCAGCCAACTTGCCAACATGTTTCTCATTTGACGTATCAACAAGTCAGTTGAGGTAATGGGAGAGATAAGTGTTTTATGTTGTAAATGCTTAAGAAGCTGAGAGTCTGGAAGAGGGAATTAGTTTTGAAGTTGAGCAGTCATTTACAGCCAGATACATGGGATGGTGTGAGAGGACTTGGACACTTGTGAAGACCTTGATGCCCACTGGCGTGTCCTGAGACAGGTGCCCTGTCTGGCACTCGGGGCACAAGGTGTTTGGCTTCCTGCAGAGCAGACGTGCGCAAGGCAGAGGGCAAGCAGGAGTCTTTCTCGGCCAGAAATGTTCGTCCTTTGGGCTGCACACAGCCTTCCAAAATGTTCATCCATCTGGCAGCCACCTCTCCCCGGCTCCTGTCCTGGGGCACAGGCAGAGAGCTGCAGCTGGATGATCTGCCCTGGCTGGCAGCTGGCTCCTGGGACCAGGCCTCGCTGTGCTGGGACCAGGCCTGCTCAGAAATACTGCTCCTATGGAGCTTTCCAGCCAAAGATGGAAGAATTCCTTGTTGAGAACTGAGCTGACAATGAGGGAGATAGAGGGGAAAAGTGTTATCAACACCGATGTTATCACACTTGCATTAAATTCATGGTTTCTCTCAGAAATGTGGGAGTTCAAGGGCTCCTGGTGCCCACAGGGCTGGATAAAGCTGAGGATCTGTCCAAAGCTCCTGAGCTTGCTCTTGACTCAGAGCTATCGGATTCCTGTTCAAAGCCTGGTGAAGTTGGAGGAAGCGTGGATTGCTCTGTGGTCCTCTGTCACTCAGCCACTGGAACAGGCCACCCACTGAGCTGAAGCTTTTGGGTTTTCATCAGTTTTAAAAACTAATTGATATGAATCATGATAATGTGGATCTTGCCTTTAGCAGTCAGCAAAGCCACTTACAGAACTGCAGCCTTTATACGGCTGGAGAGATCTCAGCTGTGTCACTGGAACTCAAGGGCAGGAAAACCTTCAGGGATTTATTAACACAGAGCAATTTTTCCTTGTTCTGAAAGCCTCTTAATGCTTTCTGCAGCATATAGCTTCTTTTATCTCTGGACTTTCTGATCATGTTTCATCTTCCATTGCCTAAGGCTTCAGTCAGCTCTAGAAACTGCCCCATCCTCACCTTGGAAAGGCGTGTTGAAGTGCCTTGTTTTCTGTTTTACAGGTAGGGAACCTGAGAGTAGGACCATTTAAGGCTGGCATGTTTGCCAGTGATTATGGAAATATCTGTAATTGCACATCTTGACAGTCAGTGTGATTTTATGATGTATGTGTGTTGTTTTAAGTCTGTTGAAGTCAGTAGGAGACAGGGAGGCTTAGAAAGGAGGAAAATCAAGCCGCACATCTTGGGGTAGGTGTAAGGATCAAATGCCCCTATTTCAGCCTACTGACTTCAGTCTTTCCATGATTCAGTCCTTCCCTCTGCAGAGCAAAGCTGCGATCACGCTGCCGAGAGCTAGGGATGGGACCTTGACGGGTTAAAGAGCTCTTCAACCCTTCTCCTCCGTCCTGGCCACCTGTTGCAGCACCCCGGGAAGTGCCTCCTGCCTGGGATCACCATGCCCGCCAGGTTCCCCAGCAATGACGGTGATTCTTCGAGCTATAGGGTTGGGCTAGCAGTAGGTGCGGCCATAGCCAGACCCTGCCATGGGCCGCCCTACCTGGGGTGGGCTGATGCCAGCCAGACCTTCTCTCTCTGCCCACTCAGACCCAGAGTTTCTTCTCATTTTCACATCCATCTGCGAGTTTTGGCCATGCGCTCCGTCCCTCCTGCAAGGCTGCTCCCATATTTATAGCGTATTTCTGAATTGCAGAAAAAGTAGCTGGTGAAATTTGCAGAGGCAAGCAGAGATAAGTGTCCTATAAAAGCCCTGTTTTAGAAGCTTAAGCAGGGTTAAAGCATCAGAACAGTCTTGTGTAAAAAACAGAGTTACTGGAATTTCGGTATTGCTATTGGTAAAATAAAATGGATTTCAGATCTTTATTATGCAATCAAAATACTCAAATCACCATTTGAACTAAATGAAAGTTTACTGAGTACACACGTAATTGTTTTTCCTGCTACCTATTACTTGATTGGGGTTGGGTAAGGTTAGCAAAAGAATTAATTTTCTTTGAAAATTATGCATTATGAAGTAAGAGGTATAAAGGTTACATTACACATGGCAAATGTCTCGAGGGTTTGGTTTATAGACTTGTTTATATTTTCATTTAAATGTTTATTACTTTCTTGGTGTAATTTCCACTTTTGTATCTCCATACTCATTACACTTTTATTATCTCTTTTATAAAATCAATGGCTGCAAACCAGAGAATTTTGTTGTTGAAATAAATAGATCCAAATATATCTATCCATAAATTAAATATTGTGGCTGTGAAAAGGACTTTTCTGAAGTCATCAAGCTTAAACTGAAGGCAATTAGTAGCTGACCTTTCATTTTTATGGACCGTGGCATGCAGTACATTCATCTGACTTGGCAGATTTGAAATTATCTGAGTGATAGCTGAACTGCATTGAAAAATACATTAGTAAAATTAGTGCTCATGAAATGCAACAGATCAACAGCCTCAGAAATCAAATGCTCATAAGCTAGATGCAAAACCCACTGAAGTCAATTATAAGTCTCTTGGCTTCAGCGAGTTCAGGATGAGGGCCTTTGCCACTGTAGTTTATACAGCCTTTTCAGGGGCTGCACAAATTTCAACCAGTGGTTGTTCACATAATTCAACTGATGCATGCTCCCAAACATGCCGTGAGACCCGTGGGTGGAAAGTGCTGTCATGGAGCAAGGGAGACCTGATCACAAAACCCAACAAGTCAAAGAGATGAGAGGACAAAGGAGAGCCACTGGGCTATCTCAGGAAATTGGTGAAAATGGAAACGCTGCATTAGCCGAAGTGTGTCCAAACACAGTCACCCTTGCCAGCATTAGGGAAATTTTGTGCCCGGTCAAGCAGATAGGGACATTTGTTATTGTTCCTATTACAAAAATATTCACTGGCTGTAGAGACAGACAGAATGAGGAAAAGGTGTTTATGATCAACGCTGTGAATTGGTAGCCATTGTACCCATGATTAGAGGAGATATATGTTTTATATTGCCAGGGAAAGTTCTGTCAATGTCTAGCCAAAGTGGGATTCAGCTAGTCGGTGTAGGAAAAGTCCCAAACATCTGTCAGAGCTGTAACATCACATCCAGGCAGCCACTCGGTGTAAATGTGAGGATTTGTGGTAATGCAGAGTCCACGTGATCCTGGGTATCTACCACATCCCAAGGGGCTGGGCCAGGAGACGCGACAAGAACAGGCACAGCCCAGTAGGAGCTTGGCCCTCAATGAACTCAGCTGAAATTTCCACAGCTTCAAACCATAGGTAAAAATAAAACGGTCATACTCCTTTTTCACACCAGAGCTGAGTTTGGGCTACATGACTTGACTTTATAGTTTCATGAGTGCCAGTGTTGACTGAGGTACTCTAATGGGTACTCTAATTCTGTTATTTAGATTTATTTGCGGAGTCTGCCAGTCTTCTCCAGGCTTACTAGGAAAATGAGGTGGTGGTGAGGAAACTAATCGCCTTATGAGAAGTGAGCTGCAGGAAATTAGCCCAGTGGTCTGAACAGTGAAATGCAGAATTTGGTAATGATCAGGCTTCTGGTGTGTTGAGATCTTGCCTATTCAGCTGACCAGCATTGCCTTGTATTGTGCTCATGTTTTCCCATCTGTTTGTCTGTATCAATCTTTTCTTTTATTTCATGTTTCAATCCAAAGCTACTTGGGAGTCGGGCCATCTTTTTGGCTTGAATATGTATAACATCAGTCCCAGTGGGATTTATGATTATGACTTCCATAAGGAACACAATATGAATAACAATATGAATAAAACTAGATAATATAATTAAGCTTGCCATAGAACATCTAGTACAAATCCTATATCTAAAAATAGAATGCCACAAGCAAGAGAGATGTTCCAATTCATTTCAAGTGATTTATTTTTTTTTGTCACTGGTATTTGCAAGTGGATGGGGGAACTATATTTCAACAAAAAACTTGCCTTTCCACTTATAAATATTCTAAACTGGATTTTTAGGAAATAACTGTTGAACTGTGCCCATCCCTGCTACTCCATAATGAACCTCCCAACACATATTAAGCAGGATGCCAGGATGCACAATGTTCCTTTTTATCAGTCATTATTGTTGTTGGAGAAGGAGAAGAAAGATTGTGATCCAACACATCACTCGCCTTAAATGGGTTTTGAAGTAATGACTAGCTGTGGTTGTTGGTAGTGACAATTTATGGAGCCATTGGCTATTGCTGCTGATCCTAATGACCAGTATTTCGCCAGGTAGTGTTATTTGCATAGTGGTAGCACTTTGTGTGCTGATCATGGAGCTGGACACTCTGGAAGATGCTGCACAAAAGATCATTTCTGCCGCCAAGAATTTACAGCCCAATTACAGTATGGTCTGTTCCTTACTGTAAGGAATGTGGCAATGGACAGCTAGGTAGGAGACCCAGAGGAAGAGTGGTCTGTTGACAGCCCAGTGGTCCAAGTGAAATAAATTAAGGGTTCAACTGAGACAAGTGGCTTGGGAACTTTATTTTGGAATTATTAACCTTAGGTATTATCAAGTTTGAGTTCTGTTTTGAATGTAGGAGTGTTTTGCTTCCTTATTTTTGCCTTGGTGGTGGTCTGAAATTCTAAAAAAGAGGAGCACAGGGAAGACTGTAAAGACTTGTTAAAGTTTCATGATCTACTTACTTGAAAACACTAATCAAGTAAAGAGTAGTCTATTTTGAGAAGAAATGCTCTGTGTGCGTAACTGAGGAGATCTGCTGGGCCTGACCAGAGGATGAGACTACAAAAGGGACATATCTCTCCAGCCACTAGAGAGATGGGAAGAAGGAAAAAGAAATCATCTTTTTCAGAGGTAAATAGGATCCTGGTTTGACAAAAAGACTTAAATCCAAGTTCAAACCATGCAGAAACAGGGAGAGAGCACCACAGAAGTGCATAATGCCATTCTTTTACCTGGACTTTGTTTTGTTGTGTAAGTAAAGGACGAGAGTTAGAGACCTTTGCAAGGTCTGTGGATTGCATTCCTCACCTCGATGGCATCTCTGGAAGCAATCTGTAAATCAGTGCTCATGAGACTTGGGTGAGACTTGCACAACTGGGGAGTTAGGGAGAATTGGTGCTGTCTGTCAGGATACGATGTCTTGGTCAAAGGTGGTAACGAGTGCTCTTCGGAGCCTGATGTTAGCTCCAGTTTACATTTCCTCCTGTCTCAGGAGGCTTTGGAAGGACAGGGATTCATAAGCATGCACATTGCTCACTGTCAGCAAAGGGAGCCCTGTGCAGGACGTGTCCTCTGGTGTGTCCCTGTTAAAAGGGTGGCATGTCCTGTGCTGATGGCTGTACCCAGCAAGGGCTGGGGTTGGTTAGGATGAAGCCAGGAGCCTTCCAAATTTTCTTTTCTCTCAGCTTGCTTACTGGCTATCCAGTAAAATATCCCCAGACCATTTTCTGCTTGTTCCCTTTGAACAGCCTTCCTTGATAAAATGCAGAGAACAGTAAATGCATGCGTCCTGTAGCTGCCACTTTGTATATTGAATTAGCAAAGCTTAATAAGTCCCCCATTAGTTTGTTGCACTATGGAGAATACAGGTGCTTTTCTGCATAAAATTTTCACACAACACAGAAGGAATTGCACTTTAAGCCTAAATGGCATGCACTTAGTTATCTAATTTTTGCACGTTAAACCTCTCAAGATGTCTGTTAACATAAACCTCATTAATTAATGTTCCTTTAGCACCTGCAAACGTATGATTCAGTGTTTTAAAGGAAATTGGAAGACCACAGAGTATTGTATTATGACTCATAATATTAATACAATTTAAAGGCATGTAAAATAGCTTAGCTGACTCCTTGACACTGTGGCACATGGCACAGAAACATGCCACCCTCCAGTCAAAAAAAAACAGGTCTTATCTCTGCTAACTGCATGTGTACTTATGTTCTTAGACAATCACAGCTATAGCAACACTTTGACAATTGTCTTCATGTGAATGTGTTTTGTTAAGGAAAAAGGGGTTCTCACTGAAAATAAACATCTAAAAAGGCATGGAGGTCTGAATGAGACCCACTAGACTTGCTTTTTGATCAATGGAGATAAGCAGGCAGCTCCAGAAGGTAACTCACCTGATCACAAGCTAAGAGAATTCACATCTAACCCTTATGCAAACACCAGTGTTGAAACAAGCTTGAGTTTAAAGCTTTGTTTAGCAAAAAGTGAGTTCTTAAGTGACTTGTGGCATTCCTTTGCCTTTCTTATTCTGAATGGGAAATAGCAAACAGCCTATTGTCTCTGTTTTGGCATGTCTGAGGCCAGAAAATGTGTCAGAGGTGCACTGTGGTACTGAAATTCAAGCCTTTATTTCCAGTCCAGAGGGATTTTGGATTTTTATGCAAATGTCCAAACTTCTGGATATTTCTTTTGCAAAGCAAATTCCAATTCCATTTTTTCCTAGTGCTTGCAATAGTACCTTCCATCAGAAGATGTGAGCCCACTTAATAAGATCAAACCTTTACCAATAGAAAACTTACACAACAGAAATGGGACAGATTGTGCCAAAAGTATGATGATATATTCATGTATCATCACCGTGCATTTCTACTCAAAATCTTAAATGTTATCTGTGGATAGGATGGAGCAGAGTTGATGGAGATCATGAAGAGAAAAGGAAGCACATTATAAATGTTTTTGCTCAAGAAGGCTGGAGTTAAATCTCCTGTGGACAGACTTAATCATGGATATACAACTTAAATCCTCCCATTAGCAATACTGTCTTAAACCTCGTGGGTTATTTATTGCTGGTAATGTTTTTAACAGAAGAGCTGATTAGCTGTTGGAGCAAACAACCAGGGAAAGCAGTGGATTCCTCTTCTCCTCAAGTCTTCATCTCAAAATTGGAAGTCAACGTTGCTATGCTCAATACAGCAGCTACAGGATGAAATTTACAGTCTGTATTACATGAGCTGAATGCTGAAATGTCCCTTCTGGCCTGAACATTTATGAATTTCAGTGTTTCTAAAGTGCCTATAGATCCTTGAATAAAAGGAACAATTGGAAGTACAACATATTTTATGGGAGAGCTCCATCTGCCTTGTGTGGAGGTAAAGAAAACCTCACGCATTCGTACAGTGAGCTCAGGTACGCACACGTTTTATTGAACTTGTTACAACTTTCAACCAGGAGGGTGCCTAGACATAAATAAGCAAGGCCAGACTAGTTTTACTAAAATACATATTTCTCTCACCTTGACAGGCATGCAAGGGGCTGAAATTGCCTGTGTATCAAGGACAATTTTAACAGCAAGACCATTCACCTCAGGGGACCACTCTCACTTTTTTATTTAAAAAAGAAGAAAATAAACCCTAGATTAAACATATGATGGCTTTATTATGTGAAATCCAATAGGAAATGAAGTAAGAATATCAGCCTGCTTTCATTTAGGTAGTTTCCTAGCAAGGGCTTTTGTTTTAACTTGGAAGAGGGAAGCTGAGTCGGATGCTCACTGCCCTTCACCTAAACATCAGGACCTCAAATTTAATTGTACGAAGGTCGTTGGGTGAGCTGGGCGGTACGAAAGGTAGAGCAGGCTTGATGGGAACTGTCTCTCAGGGTTTGATTCAGCTTCTGCGGCTTTGGAGGGGAAGATTCAGCTGTAGAAGCAGAGGGAAAAGACCCCTCTGAAAGACCACAGCACATCTATTGGTTTGCTGCTCATGTGCACATGGATGTGTGTGTGTGTCTGTGCACACTTGCTATATAAGCCAGCTAAATTCCATCTTCGTGGACAGTTCAATGGAAAGTTAGCTTGAAAATTCAGTATATCATATTTCATTAATTTAATAGGGTTTTCATGATTTTACAAAGTGCTTCAACCAGACACTCATGGCTGGAGGCTGCACAGTAGGAGACCCGAAACACTGCATCTGCGTTTTTAAACTCTTGCCAGAATTCATTGAATTTGATCTGGAACGACTATGCATCTTTGGAATGTACATTCACTTTTCTCTTGCCTTATCCAAATAAAAAAGGGAGGGGGAAAAAAGAGTCCTATGAGAATTCCATATGGAAACACTAAACTAGCATTATAAAGGATTTCCTATAAACAAAATTACGGTCACAAATTTTGGACTCGGACCACATTTGAAACAAAGGACCCTTTGTCTCCCTCTTTTTAATATTTTACACACACTTTTAAAAAATAGATATATATAAGCACACGTGCACATATACACTCATGCAAAAATGAATTTTTATATTAGTTTGAGGTCCATTTGCAGTCTTTTTTTTTTGAGTTTGCAGAACTCCTAACAAGAGCAAACTTTCATTGTTCTGTGCATTATATCCCCTGAAAATAAATATCCAGGGCAACTTCAAAAGCCCTTAATTAGGGCTTGTAACACCATGTGTGGCGTTACAAATTTCTGGCTGAGGCAGCTGAGTTGTAATTTAATGTTATGATCTGCCATAAATATTATCCATAATGAGCAGACTTCGTGTTACACTTCTGTACGTCAGATAACTGCAATATTTTTGTCTGCTTTTGTTCAATCACTAAACCTTAAGTGAAGTTTAAAATTAGAAAGAAGGGAAGAAAGAAAGAACCAGTTTTCCCACCAGGGAGCTGAACATTTTTGTCCTCCTAGCTGTAAAGAGAGCTATTGATTTTATTCTGTTTTCTTTGTTATACTTTAAAAATGTGGTAAACAGACAATAATGTGGAAATGATGGGGGAAGGGGAATAATAGGGATGGGAGGTTAGTGAGATAAATGCTGATTTTGAACATGTTTCTGATAGCAGCTTCCTAGAATAAGTGCTGTGTTTCCTTCCCCAAACCCCTCACAGCTCATTACTGCATGAAAACCCAGATCATTTCTGTCCTTGTGCTATGCCTGACCAAGGGGCAGTTGTCTATCATACTGCAGGAAGTTGAGGATTGAGGAGAAAATTTTGTATGCTAATTTTAAGCACTGTTTGTGATTTGGTTCTGCAGCCTTGGCATGGCCTACGTATGAGTGTGTATATGTATATATATGTGTGTGTGTGGAAGGAGAGGGTAACGAACCAGCTGGTAAATTTACAGTACAAATATACAGCTGTAAGGATTATGCACTGGTTTCCTAAATGTGTGTGAAACGATGCAGAAATAGTGTGGGGCCATGGAACAAGTCCACAGCCTCATGACTCATGTATAAAAAGGCAGTGAGGTTTTGGACTTCAACCAAGAGCGCAGGCTGCATGTTTTTTCTCTTTGCAAAGTGCTCTGGGACCCTCCCGTACCTATTTAAAATGACAAGCCTTATCTGGTGCTCATGACTTCAGGTATCTGAGCTGTGCTTTGGCAGGCTTTCTGTGCAGCCGCGCCTTTTAGCCATGTGCAGGAAAGCTGCTCCCTCCCGGGCTCACGATCCTAAACAGAAGACATTGCATGTCCTCAGCCTACACTCCCTCCAGCAGTCTGAGCATCTCCTACATTTTCTCCCACTCAAACAAGCCTTTGGGTTGGAAACTGCTTTTATGCCTGATCCAAAAAAAATACTGCAAGAATGAGCAAAAGTCTCCGTCAAAGAGCCCAGGGTGTGGACGTGTCTCCTTTATTGACTGCAGTGGCTCGACAGAAAACGTGGCTCCTACAGCTACATGCTGACAGAGCTATTCAGAGCGTGGAAGTGGTGAGCAAGGACATAATGGCTTCAAGCTGCAGGCACTATGGGGCCAGATAGAAGGCAAATGGATAGCTGGAAACAGCACGCTCTGTGGACACGATGGCGAGCAGTCAGTTGGCAGCATGGTATGGCTCCCTGTCTGTTCAGCTTTCACCAGGCTCTCTGAGTGCCTGACTGGCTGTGGCCACTGCTGCAGGGCAGACACTGGGGTGTCCGGGGCAGCATCTCCTCCCAGGAGATGTCAAAACCTCATAGGAACAGCAGTTGAATCCCGTGGCAGCAGGAGGAGCTGCAAATCCAGCTCTCCAGGGTTTCCTCTGCAAGATCCTCTGTCTCAGCTCTGCCCCTCATTCCTGGGATGCCTATATGCGATTTTTGCCTATGCTGTTGCAAAGCCTTGAGCTGGATCACATCCTATCAGGTCATTTAACTCACATCAGATACAGCAAACTGCAGGTCAGATTTGTTCCCTGTGCTAACTCCCCTCAGCCCAGCCAAGTTACACAGTGATGAATTTGGCTACCTCCTTTTCCTCTTTAGGTGCTACAGAGCAGAAACAAGGCATGAGGCTGTAAACCTTCCAGGTGACAGGTAATCTCTGAAAGTCTGCCAAGCTACTTTGTAAACTTCAGCTACATAGGAGAGAAGTTAAAAGCTATAACGATGCCCATCAGTTCCCATGATGGATATGCTGCTCCATTTCTGACTGTGTTGACTGTCTCCAACCAAACCTTTTATTAAAGTCCTAGAAATAAAACACCTCTACATCCCCCTACCCCTTCCATCTTCTAGTTTCTGGAACCAGAAGTGCCAAGATATGGAGAGGCTGTTGTCGAGACATTTCTCCCAGAAGTGATGAAAATACCCATTTCTCTGTGACTGCCAGGATCAATTTGTAGGCTGGGCATGTTCAGATAAGGCCTAGAGACCTGCAGAGCTGCCAGTGCTTCTCTGAATGTAATCAGCACTCAGAGTCATCTCCAATAAACACTTACAGAGGCACTGTCTGGTTCTTTGGACCATGTACCAAACAAACCTTAAACCCAGTACTTAAAAGTATATCACTGGGGAAGAGTTTCTAAGTCCTCATTTCATTGAGTTATTTAACACTTCACAAGTGCCTTCCAGCCAGGGATCAAGAAATTATTTAAAAATATTAAACTTCCCAGTGTTTCAGAGCAACTCTCCAAAGTCTCCCACCACCACCCCCCAGCTGACTGCTGGGCTGCAGGTGAATTCCTGGACTGGAGCGACATGGCACTTTTGGAAGCCGAACTTCTCTCCCATGTGTCTTCATTTGCAATCAATTATTTGGGTGACTGCGGCTGCAGGTAGGATGAGGATTACCTGGCACATCCCCCTACAAGGAAGCTTCAAAAAGCTACGTGTGAAAGACAGGTTGAGAGACACAAAGCGAGAAGGTGCTTTTTCAGCCAAGGTCAAATGCTCAGAGTGAGTTTGAGCTAAATGGGAGCTCTGATTTCGTGTGGCCTGGCCCCATGCCCCCTGCTCTGCAGAAGGCTGCTCCTCTGCCCGCTCCTTGTCCTGTCCGGAGCTGCAAGAAGAGCCAGACATGGAAGTGCCCCAGGTACAAGGTCTGTGGGACCGACCAGCTATGCTCTTCCCAGGGAAAGAGTTACCCAAGTGTGGTTGCGAGAGGCTCATCTTAGTCAGGAGGTGAATAGGACCTTGTGGCAGGTTGTCAGATGTCTGCCAGCTGCTCCCTCTCGCCCTGGCTCCGCCCATCCCCATGTACCCACTCAACTTAGAGCTTTGAAAGAGCAACAAAAAAGTGATTATTTAGGAAGAACCTCACAATTTGAGATTTTACAGCTTTGTGATTAGTCTCTGTTGGCCTACAAAGGCTTTTCACAATGAAGGGAGGGAAAAAAAATCTGAAACAGCAAATTTAGTCCACTGGCTACTCGTTCTTTCATCTTCATTGCTTCACATCTCTGTAGTTTGTCCTTTCTGCCACCACAGCCTTAGTAAACTTTGGGTCAGATGTGAAACCAGGCCATCTGGGGTACTGTTATGGTAGTGCTTCTTCCTTTGGGTTGGCTTACATTCAATTTAGCAGGAGCACAGTTGCTAGTGCTGCCACAATCCAAAGCAAGATTTCTATTTAAACGTCATAACATATGGTTTGTCTTGACCAGCTGTCCTGAAACCACAGAGATTAGTCAAGTCCCTCACCCTGCTAAACTGCACATTGTCTGGCAAAAGGGTCACCTGTGTGCATGCACAAGGCTGAGCGATGTGCTCCACATGGGCTGCAGAGACTTGCTATCCCCAAACACTCTTTTTTTAGGACACCAATAGGTGGAACTGAAAAACAACGCAGAGCACACAAGTGAATGCATAAACGGGTTGGTTTGCTTTTCTGTGGATCTGGAAGGGATTGAGCTGGTGGAATGACAGACATGTAATTGTATAGGGCATATGGGACACAGGACTGCTCCAGAGTAAGGTGAAGGAGCATTAGGAAAATAATGAAATGCATGGAAATTTTCAGCTGGGGCAAAATATCTTTTATCAGTCTACAGAACTCTCCACAGCATGTTCATTTGATTTAATTTCTACATGTACAGTACCAAAATATTAATAAAAATATTTTCTTGGTAAATCATCTACAGAATGAATTTTATGATAAAATTTTGCATACCTAGTTTAGACTAGACAATCATTGGAGTGCTTTGTGCATCAGAGATGTCCACCTTGGCATGATCTAGATCTCAGTTACAGCAGGTCAGTCAGGTGCGTTTAAAATCTCCCTCCAGCTATGTAGATCACTTTGTGAAAAGAATCCTTAGTATTCCATGTAAATAAGGATTCTCATGTCATGGTTTTCTTAGTCTGCTAATCAAAACATGTAGCTCTGAGCACTTTGCATTTAGTGCAGCTTATGAAAATCAAGCATCATTATTGCCGTCTGATACATTATCACCAGCAGCCATATAATGGGCAAAATGTTCCTGGGTTGGAATGAGTGCAATTTATGATTCTAAATTATTATGTATAAAGAAGGAAAAGTGCAGCTGGATATTCATTAGATGCATTCAATTTAATGTATTGAAAACAGTAAAGAATATGTTTTAATTAATAAGCCAAGTGCACATGGCATGGAATCTGTAAAGAGAGCCCACAGAGCTCTGCTGTGCTCTCGTACCTATGGGGAACGGGGAACTGAGACGGCAAAGTTCCTCTCCCAGGGAGGAGTTAGCCTGCATTCATGCATGGACCCAAATTCACCTACTTCTCTTGTTTCTGCTTTATTGCCAGAGGTGGCCGATTCTGTCCTTCAGACCCACCAGAGACACAGAACACATATGATGTTTTTATGCGCCTCAGCGTTTGGCCATCCAATCTGCAAATCATTACCAGCTTTAGTTTCAGGAGGAAGATAGATAGCGTGTTACAAAAATCAGGACCTTTGCTCAAATTGTTTTAAGAAAGGGCAATTAAGAATCATTAAGAAGACATTAAAAACATTGTGAGCATTGCCTCTGTGTTGCAATGTTGGAAGGAATGAATAGGAAAAAACAGGACATCAACAACTGCAGAGGAGTTCAAGTCCCAAAATGACCTTCAAAATTAAAACCTCATCACTGAAATTTCCCCTAAGAGTTTGAAAATGAACTGAAGATATCTACCAAAGGATCTATTTCTTGTGAGGGGTTCCTAAAAAGACCCTTATTGGAAGTGTGGAATAATGAACAATTATTAAAGTTACTGTTGGAACTGAAACTTTAATTCTAGCTCAAAATGCTTTTTGAAGGATTTTTTTTGTCACCTGGAGTTAACTGAGTTTGCTATAAGCCAGAGAGCAAATCACCTTGGAAAGTCTGAGCAAAATTTCCATGGCTGCCATCATGAAAGGGCACATGAAATGTATTTCCAAATTATAAGAATTTTTAAACATAGTTTTTATCTCACAGCAACTAGCTCAAAATCACTCAGTGCTTACAGTTTGTAATATGAGTTGAATCTTCTTGATTTTTCTGATGTTTAGCTATTTGAAAGAAAGGAAGGGGGCTGGGTTACAGTTTTATACTCTAATGAACCAGGCTTCATTAGGCATGGCCTTTCCCCAAAAGTTCCACAAGCCAGGTGTGAAATGTAACCATCAATCCCAACAGACTGAGCAGCAGAATTAATGAAACTGTGTTTCTTGTGGATGGATCTCAGGTTTGAACTCTCTAGTCAAAGGAGCGCACCAACTGAAGCTTTTCCATAGTTGCAATATGAATAATGTCTCTCTCCAGCATGGATTCTCCAGTGTCTGATAAAGGGTAACAGGAGCTTGTCTTATTCTGGCTGGTGCAACTAATCAAGCCCTGTCTTCCCCCCGGCTGTAAATTTTCATGAAACCTGTACAATTCTATCAAATTTGGTTGAAACAGGTTCAAAAGTTGTCAGAAGGACACAAAGAGATGAGCTGATGCACACATAGCTGGGATTGTGTAAGTCCTTATTTTCTTTGGAAAGCAAGATAGAAATGTTCTCCGCAGGTGGATTTTAATGCAGAAAATGGCTATTTATGGAAATCTTTATGCTCTTTTGTATCTTATAAAGAGATGCAACTTGGCTTTGCTCTTCTGTATGATTTATGACTTATAGGGGAACGAGTGTTTAAAGGTATCCTGCCAAGGATTTTCAACAGTTGCCCTTCTTCCCCTTACAAGTTTTCTAAATTTTTGTTGCTCTTCTTTTTGATGAACAAAAGCTCACTGAAATATTTTTATTTTTTATCTCTAGTATTTTGCTGCTTGTTCTTGCTGAGACTTTTCATGAAGAATCTTTGAGCTGTTTCACAAAGACCGTGTGAATCAGTTTAAATGTTAGTGTTGAAATTTTAATACAGGCTTTCTAAAGATTAAAGTTTAAACACTCATGTTAAGTAAATGATTAACAAAGGTTCCCCTTTCAGTTACCCTTCACCAGACAGTCCTCCAGCCTAGTCAGAACCTATATTGCCAAACTGAAAATCAAAAATAAGCTCTATCAAAAACCATTTTTTCTTTATAATAAAGAAAGGAACAAGCAACACTGATGCAAGCTTTTTTCACTCTCACAGGTCCTCTTTCTTACCTGAAGGAAGGGTGGGAGGCTTTGAATGAAGTCTAGTCAAATGCTAGTGAGATTTATTTTTATTTTTGTCTTGTCTACACAAATTCAAAACTAGTAAGTGATGGGTAACAGTAACATGATCTTAAACAGATCATTTGTCCTAGGAATAGGACCTCAAATTTCCACGTATCCTAGGTGCATTTCAAAAGCTTAGCTCTACGGTTCATTTTTGCTCTTTTGATTTTCACAGAGGCTTTAGCCAAATCTTGTTGTGGCTAGCACCAGTGACAAGGGAAATATTTATAGTGCTGAACTCAAAGGAGCCAGCACAAAGCAGTGCTAACATCACTCCATCACTTTAACCTTATTTTTCAAACAGAGAATGTAACTGCAGGCTTAGAGAGCAATCATCATGGTAGGAACATTTACCTCTTGGAAGGCTTGTCTGATAGGGCTTTACTTTAGGGAAACCTTGTTCTTTTGCATAATTCAATGTCCTTTTTTCTTCATTTTGAACATTGCTGGTTCAAACGGAACATTGGCTTTCTGATGCAGACAGTGGTGCACCGTGCTATCTTTCAGCTTTTTTCATCCACCATTTCTGATGGCAGACCTCTCACAGAATGGTTAGGACATTGTCATTCATCAACACTAGCTTCTCTCCTACATCGTTCCTTAAACTTCTGAGGGTTGTTTTTGTTCGTTGTTTGTTTGATATTCTCTCTGTTCTGCAGTACGTTTTACGCCTATGTTCTCTCCAAAAACTGCAGCGCTGGACCAACCTCCTTCACTGACTTTTTATTTTTTACACATCCTGTCTTCTTTGGTTTGCAGCTGGCGAAGTAGGCAGGTTGGATTTATAGCAACTCATCAGGCCAGCTCATGGCAGCAGGGACACCTGTAGGTACCCACAGATCTGGTGCCTTACTCTATGTCCTCAGTAGTCTTAAGCCTATAAGCATAAAATTAGAGGATAACCTCCAACACTCCCCAAACTCCTCCAAGAACCAAAGGCAGGTGATACATTGGTGTCATGGAAGGAAGAAGGGCAGGGGAGGAGAGCCAGGGATCATTTGGGAGTGGAAAGAGCTCTGGGAAGTGTGGGAGACACAGGCAGGAGCTGTGGTGGAGTTGCCACCTTACAGTGAAGTTTCCAAGGTGCAAAGTCTGCGGGGCCATATCTATTTTTTGAACCTGTCTTTCATTCTCCTCCAATCCCCTTGCAGCAATAGCCTACCCCAGGCAACTGCCTCCTTTGCCTGTATCAGAGCTGGCCCCGGCTGCACTACCTGGCCCTAGGCTGTTTTCACTCCCCTCTGCTCTATCTGCTGAAACCCTGGCAACAGCTCGCTGTGGAGTGATGGGAGCCTGACAGAGGGTATGTGAATAGCTCACTGTTGATTGACAGCCCCTCCATAGCAGAGTCTGTCAGATTCATTATTGGTACTTCAGAAATCCCTGGAAATCCCATCACCGTTTCACAGGGTGCTGTAGAGACATATAACAAAGAACCAGCCCCCTTTCCCCAAGAGATGGCAATCTGTTTCTGAGATAAGAGGCAGTAGGTGGAATCAGCTTCTTTGGGCAGCAAGGAATGAAAATGGGTTTTATGATCTGGGAAAGACATAGAAGCCACAGAGTCTGGCTGCTTTCCTTTTGTTAATGGCATCAGAGTTTTCCTGGAGTCCTGTGGAAGCAAGGGTCTCCAGAAATGGACCATCACCATCTTGTGCCCTATTTGGGTGGTTGTACCCCAGCTTCAAAGTTACAGGAGAGCATCATGTTGAAGGAAGACCCAGAAATCTGGGTTCCAGTGCTTGAACCTACAGATGTTCATTCTGTTGATAAAACAATAAGACTAAGATATTATTATTATTATTATTGCCCAAGCAGCTGTCAAAGCGAATTTTAGGAAAGGGACTTTTAAGCAATGTTTACATGAGGAATGATTACTCATGGAAAATTCCTTCTCTGAACTTTTCCAAATTCATTAACAAAGGAATGTTTATAAAGCAAAGCCCTGCTTGACACACTGACATTTCTGAGTTTGGACTTGCTCTTGTAGCAGTTGAAATTGAGTTCATGCATCAGTCTGCGAGCACAAATCACATCCGGGTGGAACAAGGACCTGCTTGTTGCAGTCCTGGGATAAATTAGTCCTCGTGTGGCAATGGGGCAAGAACTGAGAATATGAATGAAGGCATCCAAGATGGCTTGGTGAAAGCAGTTTGTTGCTGAAAATATTTAATAAAGACATTATTAGTTTGGCCAAATAAATAACTGATTTTATCTTGGGTAAATGTTTACAGTCTCTAAAAGAGAACTGAATGTCATATCACTTGTTGTTATTAGTGACTGTTCAATATCCACCCTGAAACAGAAATTTGTTATGCAAAGATTAGATTCCTGACACAGACTTTCCAGCCTAAAATTGGATCCTTATTAAAGCTAGGGTAATCCCATTCTGTCTTTTTTTTTTTTTTTTTTTTTTTGCCTTTTTTGCCATTTTTTTCTGTTTTGCCTCAGAAGGAAGAGCCAGTGTTAAAATGCCCTGCTGTCCCTGCTAGCTACTGAATTATCCAAAGATCATCGATCCCAAACCCAGCTTGCTGGAAGGACAGTCCTATACCACTGATGGTCTCGTGCTGTCAGGTTATGAGGGGTACACTGTCGGTTTTCTATTATAAGGCATTGCATACTACTGTTGGAATTGGTCAGGGATAGAATCATAGAATATCCCGAGTTGGAAGGGACCCACAAGGATAATTGAGTCCAAATCCTGGCTCCACACAGGTCTACCCAGAAATTCAGACAATATGACTAAGAGCATAGGGATTTGAACTTTCATATCCTCTTTCACTGAATGAGATGAGAACATTTTGCAGAAACAAGTGCTTGTATCCCCATTTTGCCATTTGTGCTGGGTCTGGCTGGGATGGAGTTAACTTTCCCTGCAGCAGCCCATACAGTGCTGTGCTCTGCACTTGTAGTTAGAACAGCACTGGTCTCACACCAGTGTTGTGTCTTTTGCTGCACAATACTGGCACCGCACCAGGACTCCCTCCAAGCCCCCAAGAGCCAGCAGGCTGGGGGTGGGCAAGTGATGGGGAGGGGACATCACCAGGGCAGCTGACCTAAACCAACCAAAGGGAAATTCCATACCATATGATGTCACACTGAGCAATAAAAAGTGGAAAAGGGGAAGGAGAGAGGGGGGCTCTCATGGAAGAATCTGTCCTCCCGAACAACCGCTACACGTATTGAGGCCCTGCTTCCCAGGATGTGGCTGAACATCGCTCATTGATGGGAAGTAGAGTAACTGCTTTTTTTTTTTCTCTCTCTGTGCTTCCACGAAGCCTTTGCTTTTTTTTTTTCCCATTTATTTATTTTTCCCTCTCCCTTTTCCCTTTAATTAAATCATCCTTATCTCAAACCTTGAGCTCTTTGTGTCGTATTTTCTCCCCCTTCCCCTTTGAGGAGGGGGAATGAGAGAACAGCCATGGTGGAACTCGGCTGCCCACCTGGGTAAAACCACCACACCATTGGGAAACGCAGGCTCAGCTAGGCCGCATGCTGAGGCAGTGGTGGAATCAAACCCTTGCACTGGTGCAAGGTCCTGTGGGACCTCAGGGCGACATGGCAAAGACGAGGTATCTCTCAGTAGTCTTCATTTCTCAGCCTAGGATTACCAGCTATTTCTAGACTCCACTAGTGACCATCTCCTCCACAGCATACACAAAGCTGACAAACTGGAGAACTCTAGGCAATTTTGATGGAGGTTTTTCATGAACCATACCTATTGCTTTTAGTAAGGGACTAACAACTAGGGCAACTTGTGACAGCTGTGAGAGCAAGAACATGCAGGAATGCTTTTTTGTGCATAGTGCTTGTAGAAAAAGGCAGGCATGGATCTGTTAGCAAGAAAGTCAGATAAATAGGGCTGCAGAGAAAAAAAAAAAGTGTCACCTTCCTGACAGAACCTTCTCAGAAGACCTCAAATATAGCTTCCCTGAAGCTAATGACATTGAGAAAAGAAGCTTGTGCTATGTCACCGAGGTACTCAGCACTTATGAAGTGTATATTTTAGAAGATCACGTGAGGAATTAAGCACGAAGGTGCCACTTAATGATACATTTATGCACTTGCTTTTTTTTTTTTTTAAAGCAGACTCAGCTGAGCATTTACTCCTTTGAGTTAATGACAATAATTACATGAAAATTCATTTGGGCTTCTCAAGATGCTGAATTTGCAAACTGGCAATACAAATACTTTAATACTCATGTAAGTGCACTGTAATTGCACTTGATTCTAAGTAGTGGTGTTTTAAAAACCATGCCATTTGTAAATACTCAATTTCCCCCTTCCCCCTCCCCCCCCCCAGCTGCAACATCAATCCTTAGCAATGTACAGTGTATCTGGTTGGTGTTAGTCTTGATAAATGATTCTGCTGAAAGAGCTGACCATAAAGAATAACATTTTCCATTAAAAATTAATATATTCCCGTGCCACAGGTCCTGTGTAAGAGCAGCACAATGGTCTGTATTGTCTGTCAGCAGCTCCATGCCTGATTTGCAGTTTACCTAGGTCCTACAAAGTCCTGAGAAAATTACAGTTTTTATACCTGCCATTGATTAGTAATATTTATATAGTAATTTGTTTGTACGTTGGCAAGTGACACCTGCAGTATGCTAGCTGTCACACAGACTCTTAACACGAAAGAAAAGAAACAACTTTTCATTATTGAAGGAAAAGATCCAATTTTTGCTGCTCGGTTTTCCAAAGAGATTTCAAGTGGCAAGCTGACATTTTTTTGCAGGACAGGCATGGCTCTCTGCAGTTCCATGGAAACCCAGAGCAGCAGAAATGGAGTCGTGAAACCTAATTCCCTTCTACTGCAGGTCCCAAGTCACATCACTGTTCAGAAGCTGATCGAGTATCATGTCAAAAGCAGCTTGAATTTCTCCCCCCTCCATCCTTCTGCCATGACGGACATCCTAGGACTTAATTCCTCCAGAGCATAGGAGTGCTCTCCTCACTTCCAGCCTAAACACAGCCTTGGAGAGTTTAAACGCCTCCTTTATTTTAGCAATATTGTTCTTTGCCTTATATCACTTTTCTGTATACCTGATTCTTCTGAATGTGGACAACTGTTTCATTCTGTGTTTTCAATAAACATTTTTTTTTTTTGCTTATGTATACATGTGTGTGTACATGCATTGTGCCAGACTTCATCTTGGAACAATATAAAAAATTCATTTTCTTCCTCCTTTGCATTTTAGTTGGTTCAGAAAAAAATTAGCTGAATGATTTATCACCTGTGGAAGTTGCTTTGTGCAACTGTTAACACTGTTTTCAAAAGTTGCTTAATACTAGTGAGATCTTGTTTCAAGAGGTAATCAGAGCAAGACTCCAAAATAGCTATACTAATTTTTTGATGCTTCTCTGGTTTGATATTTCCCAATTTTATGTTGGATAATAATAATGTGAGAGAAAAGAGAATGTGAAGCAGAACATTTCAATTGCTAAGCAGCAATTTCTTTTCTTTATTTCTGGGAGGTAGCCACCAAGAAATGGTACCTTTTCCAACTTGCTTCCCTCAGAAAGAGAAAAGTGAGAGCTACCTATGAGGCCAGGCAAAATATTGTAAGAGACCTTTGTGATGAATACCTTCTAAGGGTAAAGGGTAAAATTGATTGTGTGTCAGCCTAAGGATCCTGGATTTTTCATTGTATTCTGTGCAGAGATATAGGTATGAAATCTCTCTCTCTCTGCCTCTTTTTGTTTGTTTGTATTTAATTCCTGTTCAGGAGTTGTTGCTTACAGGGTACACGGGTTCATTCAGTTTGATGTTCTCCTGGATTATTTCTGAACTGGCTGCTCTGTTTACTTATTGTATAAAGGGGCAAAACAGAGTTTGGCGAAATCCTTACTCTCACGCAGTCAGATATCTGTCAACTATTTTGTTGGCAGAAAGTGCACTTTCTGAATGATTTTTTTACCAAGGAAATTTCTTGTTTTGTGAGGCAGTTGAAACCAATCCAGCTTCAAAATTCTGTTTAAGTCAATCCAGAGAAATTTGTTTCACAGTGAAGGTAAGTAAAAATACATGTTTTGTGGCAAACTTTCCCCAGCAGTCTACCAACCGTTGCACATATCTCAGTATTTTTTATTGAGGTCCATCCACCCTAACTGATGCATCTAGAAGGGAGATCTGACAAGGTCACCCCACTCACTGAAGAGTGAGTCTGGAGCTCAATATCCCCCAAATAGCCATCTTAGATAGGTCAGGCATCATTCTGGTATGTTACAGAACATGTTCTTAAATCCTGATTTGCATAACCTTATGTACCCAGTGTAAATACATCAACTCCAAACCACTGTACATCCCCTGTTAACAGACACCTGGTCTGTTTTTGCACAGAAAATCTTTCACACATGGATGCTTGTGCACGTGCAGCACACACCCAAACAAATGCCTATCCACTCATACATTGCACATTTCCCATTTCCCCTTCTTGCAAGGGAGGTTTCTGAAAAACTGCTTTTTTAGAAAACGAAACGCAGCGACAAGATGCACTGATACTCCACATATTGGGAGGAATGAAAGGATCAACTTTGCAATGAGAATTCTTTAGGTAAACTCACATGCTTGAATGATTAAACCCAAGGACAAAAATATCTTTTACAGTGTGTAATTTTTTCCTTTCTCACAATAACTTTAACACAGGAAAGAGGGGAGGGAGGAAGAGAGAGAAACAAGCTTATATTCTTAATTTTCCTAACCCATATTGCATTCCAGAACTATAAGATGTGGTAAAGACAGGTAATTAGATTAATTTAGCAGACTTCCAGGCTTCTGAAGCAAAAGAGGGAGGCAAGAACATTTTATCATTTCTGACATATGGAGTATGTAGTGCTGACTGCAATATGAAATGGATGATCAAAGTCATGTTTTCAATAGATTCTAGGAACATTTTTAGCCTTAAAGTCATTAGTATATATATATAAAAGTCATTAGTAAACTTCATTAGTCATTAGTAAACTTCAGTTTAGGAGCTGAACCCTAAAACCTTAATTTGGACAAAGCACTTCTACTTGGGAGCAATAGCAACTCACTCACAGGTCAAAATTTAATAACATTCTTGAAGCAGGCAGCTCAATGTCTTGGAGAAAATGACTAAAAATACTTAGAAAAATTCAAGTGAAAAATTCAAGTAAAAATTCAAGGGATGAGGATGAAATTGAGAGCTAAGCACAGAAAAAATAAGAGCTAGGGCTTTCAAAGAAAATTGAAGCTTTGGAGAGCCTTTAACTATTCTGATTTATATTTAAGCATTTAGAGATTGGAGCTTTGATTAGCTGAGACCCTCTCCAATTCCCCTTCAGCTCTGATTTATGGGCAGGCTGAATCTCAGTAAACTGAAAGCTAAATGAGTTGTTCTTTAAAATTACCTTTGAACACTTAAAGAAGGTAAGGAAGAGGGCAACTTGTCTGATGCTGACATGGGATATGAGGGTGTTTTTTTCTAGAAGCTGAAGTCTTTGGAATACTGGAGAGGGGGAAGGAGCAGGAAGAACAGGATGTCAGGGAAGTTCTAATTGCTACATGTGATAGTGCTAATATATATATCCCTTTTCACCAGGAGATGTGTTAAGCTGGACATATTAGCACAAACAACGTTGTTTGTCAATTGCCAAAAAGGTTTTGGAAGGTTTTTTGTTTGTTTGGAAGAAATATTTTCTCAGCTTTTAATGGATGTCTTTCTTGCTTCAAGGTTTACAAGTGAATGGCTCAGCCCACCCAAGGGTATTTTGATAGAAATCTTCTAACACTCAGGAAGCAGCTACACATTACCTCCAAATGAAACTGTCGAATGGTGATTTATGATGGATGACTCCAGTGACCCATCTTAGACTAACATTCTTTAATATTAAAGTGGGTCAGACAGCCTGTATATCAGAGATGTTCACCTCACTTGACCATGTTCTCCCCAGTCCTCCCCTATTTTTGTCTTTCAGATTGCCGTTCTTTTTATTACTGATAATTCACACTAACTAACTTGGGCATTACCAGAAGCCAGCCAGTGCTGGATAAAGGTGCCCCTAAGCAGACTAAGATTTAAGGCAACAACCAGTTTTACAAATGGTCTGAGTTCTGCTGGCATAGGAACTGTCCTCCCTCACCTTTGTACGTGTTCAAGGCAGAGTCCTGCTCTTGCAAATGGCTGCATCAGAGGTATGCATGGGATTGGTGTCCCACCCCACCAGATCTCTGCAGTTGGTTCTTCCTTGGAACAAAAATCTCAGGTGCAGAGGAAATTTCACGTGACAGTTGTTTGAAAACATCTCTTAAATAAAGTAAGGAATCTGACATAAGTAGGTGATTCCTGAGAGAGTGGTAGCTGCCAAAATCATGAGTTAGGTCATGACGTTTGTAGAAGATTTTAATATTTTGCAGCTGTAATGCGCATATAACAGCATATTCCCACCCCACATTCTTGCTGAGTTTGAAGACATGGATACAAATGATTACTGACTGGCTCAAAAACTTCCTTGTAGATATTGTTTCTTGACAGCTGTTATCATGGCAAGAGAATCTGTTGAGGTATTATGAGTGCAGAACATTGAGCCTGACTGTGGGGGGCTGTTTGAGTTTTCCTAGTTAGTTAAACAGCCATAGGGCATCTTGGATTAAAGCTTCATAGCTTGGACATGGATCTCGGTTATCCTCTATTCTTGGCATTGGTCTTCACTTGCCTGACAGCTCAGTGATGGGAATCCAGGATCTTTAACTACATAAATCTGTTCCTACATACGTGCCACCTCATTCTGCAGTAGTGCTCAGCATTCTCACTGACAACAGTTGTTTCTCACTGACAACAGCTTCTTCCCGGTGGGAAGGAGATGAGCCATGCCAAATCCTTCTGTGGGATGATGTTACATCAGCTTTCGTATCAGTCCTGAAGCTGACTGCAGTCATATGCAAGCAACAGCTTGGATCTTTTCTCTTTGCCAGCACACTGTCCCAGCAAGGCAGTCTCACCCTCGTTGATGTGACCAGCTCACATGCATGCAGCTGTCCTGTGGGACATGCACATGGGTGAGCACTGATCTACTTGTGATGGTTCTTGCATTCCTTCTAGGATTTTTATTCCAGATGCATGCAATAATTTTGCTGATAGCGATGTGGCTGTTCTCAGCCAATTTGAGAGAATCACTGTGGGCTAGGGAGCATAGTTGCTATTTTTGTAACTACTGGCATCAAATAATAAGTGGTATTGCCTCTGGAATTAGCCAGATCGCAGTTTTTCATATTTCTTGTTGAGATATTTGGCTTCTTTTGTCTCCCTAATCTCTTTCTCATGCGTCAAGTCAGGGCTGAGCCTTTCTGAAACAGCAGTCTTTCATGCCACAAACCATAATGTCACGCGTTGTTTCATCAGACAACCAGCTGGAGAAATGGCAGTTTTGTAGGGGGGCTGCATAGGGACTGGAACCTCAGTGCTCCTCCTCTGTGCAACTCCTGGGAGGCAGCAAGCCCTAAGCGAGGACCTGAGACCATCTTGTCCTCCTGAGTCAGATCGGTGGCTCAGATGAGGAAGGAGTAGAGGAAAGGGATCTGGGCAGGCAAGCAATATCCAGACCTAGGAGAGGAATCTGCTAACCCTGACGGCTCTGAATTGCTGTTGCTGTAGATGTTTCCTTTGGGAATACCTCGGTGGGTTGCCCTACAGCCAGTCCCAAGGTGCTCCAGCCAACCCCAGGGAATGTAACACAAATGGAGATGGGGCTGCTCACAACTGGGAGCACCCAACCTGTGACAATCTCTCTGGTGAAGAGCAGATGTTCCTTCCCTACCACCAGATTAAATGGATATCTCACTTTTCTAAAAAAAAAATTGATTGCTTATTTCTTTGAAAAGACAGAACAGGCAATAAAAGGATTGCAAAGACAGGATAGACACCACTAGTTTATGCCCGGAGTGTATGAGCTGGGGGTACTTTAAGTCATGATGCCATAAGTGCTCCTGAAGGATAAATGGGAGAAAACTAGTTTGTAGAAATGGTTCTGAAGCAGCTCAGAGTATTTTAAGAAACAAAGTTGTGCAATTCTGTTTCCCTTAGGTCCCCAACTAGCCCTATCTAGCTGCAGTCATTCTCACTCAGCTAAGTCCCATTCAGCAAAGCATTTTACTCTGTGCTTAAATCCACCCCTGCTCAGCAAAGGACAGAAGCATGTACTCCATATTAAATGCATACTGTGATCTTTCTCCTAGGAGCCTCTTTACCAATCTGAAGCTCTGTGTCTAAACTCTAGCCAAAAGTGAACTGATGCCAGAGGGGTTTGGCCCATGCTCTAAGTGCTGTCACAGATTAAGAAGTACAAAAACAAAAAAAATGCACTTTAAACATAGGTTCTCAATAGCCTAAACTTTGAGGCAGGTTCAAAATCACTATCCTTCTTGAACAGTGGAAATCCCTTTTGCTGGAGCTTTGTTAGGATCTCTGACTAGTTTTATGCAGAGATAAATATAGTGATTTCAGAAGATCTGTATTTGTACTGGGTCTGGCTGGGATGTTAACTTTCCCTGCAGCAGCCCATGCAGCGCTGTTGTCCTGGTTTCAGTTAGGACAAAGTTATTTTTCCTCCTAGTAGCTGGTAGGGTGCTATGTTTTGGATTAGGATGAGAAGAGTGCTGATAACATGCTGATGTTTTAATTGCTGCAGAGCAGTGCTTACACTAAGCCAAGGACTTTTCAGCTTCTCGCTCTGTCCTGCCAGCGGGCAGGCTGGGGGTGCAGCAGGAGCTGGGAGGGGACAGACCCAGGACAGCTGACCCAAACTGGCCA
>MU012868.1:44682-75006 GCA_011074415.1 Stictonetta naevosa
AAAGTCCTTGGCTTGGTGTAAGCACTGCTCTGCAGCAATTAAAACATCAGCATGTTATCAGCACTCTTCTCATCCTAATCCAAAACATAGCACCCTGCCAGCTACTGGGAGGAAAATTAACTCTATCCTAACTGAAACCAGGACACATGGCATAAAATGTGTGACAAGATAAAAATCTGGCGTGATGCTCTGGGTCATGATGTCATTATTACATGGTAATTATAATAATAAAATAGCACCAATTCAATGGCTGTACTAAGAGTAGGTAGACTGAAATGTAATGACTGTATTGTGGAGTAATTGCCTAAGGTAACTAGGAAAATAAAACTAATATTCACATTTTAAAGAAAATGTATAGCATTGAAGAGGCTTTCAGGGTAGGGCGTAGATGCATTACCTGAGCGTTCCCTAGGCTTCCAACCTTAGATGCTATCACACTGGGAGAACCTGGTGTGCTGATTCTAAGGAACAGTACGGAGCATAGAGTGGAGTGAAGACACCATGGCTAGGCTCTGTGACCACGTGGAGACTTGATTGTTCTTGTGTACACCGAGACTGATAAGCCACACTTTTTGCTACCCTGAGCCAACAACCTGTCATGTTTTTGACAAAATGCTGTACTCTAGAGTACTCTTGGTCATTATAATATCATTATAATACCAAAACACACCTCCATCCCAAAAGCTACCCACCTCCAAGGTGCAACCACCTCTCACTGAGCATGTGCTCTGAATTTCTCAGAGCCTATTCCTTTAAATGGAGATGGGAAAACTTTTCACCAGTCATAACTAAGACATGCTTGACTAGAGTCACTCAAGCTCCACCTAAAAGATCGAAAATAATATAAATTGGCCTAAGAGAGAGGGGATGTTAGGGAAGATACCATCGCTAGGGAAGATACCATCATGGGGGAAGATACCATCACATCCTGACTTCTGGGATCAGTCGACAGACTGAACTTCTCTTCCCCACCCCCCCCAATTGGGACACCTTTGGGTAAGATTTGAACACTTGGTTATACTGGGTGTCTCCGTGGAAACTTAGAAATCTCTAGAGTCTTTGTGCCTTTTAACGCATTAATAGCCAGGCTGTGTACCTGTGTATTTCATGCATGCTAGCTTTTGCAGACAGTAATTATAGCTGGCAATCCAAAGAACCTGTGTACCTGTTGCTGTAATAAATTGCAGTTAATTGCATTGTTCCTAGCCGTGATAGTTCTCATTGAACGCGACTCGACTGAGGGTGTGTTATGTTGGCAAATCTGTGACCGTGGTAGTGCAGTACTTTGAATCCGACCGGACCCATATCGGTTAATATGTTAGTGGTGAATCTGTGACTGTGACCCTGAATCCGACCAGACCCATAATGGTTAATTGGCTATAATCCCTTAAAGTGACATGTATCATTATTAGAGAGCTGCTGAGTTCCGGTGAATATCTGCTAATGAACAATTGGAATTTAACTAGCAAAGAATGACTTTTGTGACTGAATGTGAAAGGTGAACTCATTGCTACCATTTGATTATTAAGAGCTTATGTGTTAATGTTCAGTCATTTTAATAGATTTGCTTTCCTTATTGTAGAATATGACAATAGAAGTGCTGTGAATAGTAATTTCCTAATAATAACCCTAATAATGCTAATAATACCATAGTCTTATTTAATCTAATTTAAATAGACAGCAAAAAGACTTACTTAGAACCACTTGTATTTTGTTGGCAGAAGGATTCTCATTACAAAGTTAATTTGCTTTCAAACTCCTTTGGCACACTGAAGTCAAACCCCCTTACCATTTATGAACCATGCTGTAGCCCCAAAATCTGCAAAATCTTTAGGGAAGCACTAATGTGTTGTGTTTAATAGGGATGGATTTAAGCATGTGCTTACAGACTTTGCTGAATTGGGCTTTCTCAAGCCTTTGGGCAGGGTCTTGCTTTTTAAATGAGATTGATTTTGCATCCACATCAGGGTGCTCTGAGTCAATTTAGTTTCCCAATGAAGCCTCTGCAAGTGGCTGTAGGAATTAACAAGGAGTAGGTGAAGGCCACACGGCAAAGATTCAGCTGAAATCAACTGGTAAAGCCTGCCTGGCAGACCAGACTCTGAGCCTATAGTAAATTTTCTTGACTCCACTTGCACTTTTAATATCACATATCAGAAAGAAATCCTCTGAAAGCATGTCACCCAAGTATGGACTTGCCTCAGTAGTATTTAAACTAAACTCCATCATCAACTATTTCTAAATTTGATCCACCCTGAAGTTTCAATACATTTCCTTCACGTATAAACATGAGGAAACTTGGCAGAAATAATCCTTCAAGGGAATTATTCAGAGTGAGCCCCTTAACTGCCAGCCCTGTTTTGTCTGTGTGTTACACGGATGGCTTTGTATATCAGTCATATTTGTTGTGCGCTCACAAAGGCAAGCTTGCCAGGTTTGGGTTGGTATCCTGAATATGTGACGAATCTCAGGGGATGAGGGCTGGATTCTCTCGTGGCTGACACATGACACTGCAGGCTTGACTCTGACTGCAGCATCTTCATTAGGGGCAAGGGGTGTGACAGCAGGAATGAGGTCTGAAGGGTGGATGACAGGCTAAAAAAAAAAACTTTCCTGCCCAGAGACAGAGAAGAGTGGATGTCATAGAGGTTGAATAAACTTGGTGGTAGATATGGTCATTTTTCATGAAAAGTCCCTTTTCAGACTTGAACACCAAGTTCAAAGTGAGCAGGCTGGGCTAAACTCACAGGGAAGGTAAAATGCCCTGTTAGCTGCGAAATTCACTGGTGCTGACAGCAATTTCTTGCAGGAGTCATCACAGGTGCCTGTCAGACAGTCAACAGGATTTTGTTGCTTGCATTTGTCTGCCCACAAGCCTTGGTGCCAAATGTGCAGGATGTCCCTGTGCAGAAGAGGACTGTGCTGCAGGTACCCAGTTAGGTGACCACACACGGGTAAACCCTATGCAGTTCTCCTTAGAGCTGGTCCCCAAAGCCACCGTAGGCAACTCGAAACCTGCTCTGACTCATGTTGCCTGCTCATGCTGTCAGTGCCCATGGGGAAGGAAAGGGCATGAGGAAGCCCTAGGCCATGCCACACGTCTGCACTGCAAGCACAGGGAGCGTGGAGGTGGTAGGAGCTGTCACTGAGGAGTCCCTCACGAGCATCTCCCTCCCAGGGTGATTGGAGCGGACCAGGGGATGATTGCACCACTTGGTTTATCCCTGAATCTGCGGGGATTCAGCTATTCCCACCCACCTGTGCTCCCACTGGGCATTGCAGAGGGGAACGCGCTCCTTTGGGATGCCCTCACCGCAGAGCGATCCCCAGGTGTCACGCAGACTGCTGGGGAGAGAGGATGTTAAAAATAATGTTAGAAGGAGACTGCAGAGCAGTCTCTTATCAGCTACCCCTTATCACATGGACCTACTGATATATTTGTTCAAGGCTCCCCTGAGCTCCTTAATTTCATTTACTATTTTTATGAGGTCTTCCTTATCTCTAAATACATTTTCTTCTTATTTATTGTTCAGGATGTGTTTGGTAGAAGGAATTAAGTACCTCAATAATTTACGGTTGTCATTAATTTAATGACTGCTAATTTATTAGTGTTTACACCTTCTGTTCAAGAAGGTACAGTATTTGATACAGTAAATAATTTTCTCCTCAAGCATTTGTCAGGCTGTATTTGTCACTGCAAGTCTTTCCATTTCAATACAAGCATAAACTATGGGTCTCACTGCCACAGGACAGGAGAGGAGAGACTCTGAGCATGTGAAATACTTAATTAGGACTAATGGCTTGTGGGATGCCCTTAGGCAAATGTGTTCACCTGCATATGGGTAAGGAAACTTGTTTAGAAGATGAAGACAGATAATGCAAATTGGCTTTGGAAGAGATGGGGATTTGAGAAAAAATATCAATTTGCTCAAGTATTGTATTTTCATTAGGGAAAAATTAAACTACCATTTTAATTTTTGTAGTTTTGAACTGAAACACTTTGATTTGTGGTCTAGAACCAAAACATTTGAGGAACGATTTTGTTTCAAACTCTGTTCGACTAAGGTGCTATGACATTTCATGGAAGCTGTGATTTGAATATTCATCTTCTCCTGTAGGCAAAACTTCTCCCACCAGGTTTGTGGCATAGCTGCTTTTTCTTTTTCTCATCCATCTTAAATTCAAAGTGTTGAAAAATTCCTACTGCAGGCCAGCTATCTGGAGGCCTATGTGTAATTGTACTTCTGCTTCCAGCAGAGAGAAATCTGTGTAGTGCTAGGAATTGTGTTGATGTTGAGTTTATACCTTGTTACAGGCTCAGTATGTATTTATTGGAAAATGCATCTACTTTCCCTGTGATTTTCCTTCCATCTGAGATGTGGGAAAACTCACTGGACAGAAGTTTCTTTCCTGCATAATTTTCCAGGCTGGGGTGTGGAGGCAGGATTTGAGTTTTATTATCTAACATCTCATTTTAGATGAATTAGGTCCCCCAGATATTATGAATATTGTGCCACAAGGAAATTGGAGTTTGCAGCTCATCTTCTTCCATCATCCAATTTCCAGCAGGGCTAAAAACCCTGTAATATATCATGGTTTCTTTTCTTATTGATGGGAAATTGAACATTTGGGAAGTCTCAGAGAGTTAAGCATTAGGGGATATGTTGTCCTGCTGGAGACTCCAGCTTCCAGGTGAGAATGGGACTGGAGGCAGCAAAATTCACCCCTGAGGCTTTTGTGACACTTTTCCTTTAGCCAAAAATATTTGTCTTTCTGAGATGGTAATATAATAAGTAATAAACAATCTCAGTGGAAAAGCAACTACTGTTAATTAGAAAATAAGTTGCACTAAAAATAATCCAAATTTCTAATATAAAGCAATTTCCAGAGAAAATGTGTGCATGACACTATTAACAGCAATACTTTCCTTGTCATTTTCTGTGCCTTGTGAATGCTACAAAGGGGACCCATTTGTGTATCTGTTGGCCAACTCTTAGTCTTGCTATGAGAAAAGAAATACAAATAGTGCATTTCTGAGATGCACCTGAGATGTCACTGAGAGCAGACTGAAGTCCAGCAGACAGACCATGAACGGAGACTCCAGTTGTTCTCCTGTGCTGGTTCCCCTCCTGGGTCCTTGGGGATGGTGGAGAGGGAGAGGGTGCCCAGTGCACGCAGTGCTGTGGAAGCCGGCCGGGGTCATTTCAAGGCAGAGATCCCAGGATAACAGATAACTTCAGGAGTGTTACAAGAAAAACCCTCAAAGATTTCCTGAGATCCTCCAGTTTCTGGCAGAAATTATCAGCTTGCTGCAGGAATTAGGGGATGAAGCCTCATGCTCGCTGGGATGCTGATGTAAGGACAGATGCTCCCAGAGGCTCCTTCCCAACTGAAGAATCTCAAATCCACTTAATATGGCTGTGCTTTTGTTTACTCATAATAAAACACCATTAGAGGGGCCTAGCCTAGCATTAATGTTGGCTTTGTTTTGATGAAATCTGGCTGCACGAGGAGTGTTGTGGAGAGCCGCTCCAGCAGAAACACTGGCAGCCCTGTGCTGCCAAAGTGGGCGCAAGCACAGGCTGATGAAGAAATCGCTTCTCCTGCGCAGTGACCCAGTTGGCCTGCTCCTGTGTGGGTAGCAGGATTAAGCCAAGGCAGCACAAGTTCACTATTCCCATCTGAGACGTTTTGGCTTTAGTAGCCTTTTTTTTTTTTTTTTTTTTTTTTCCAAAATGTTGGTTTCTTTCATTATCCTTCCTTGGGGAAATGAAGGAAACTTCTTAGCATAGCTGCAAAATCTTTGTTGTTGTGATCTTCTGCGTTCATAGAGGTCTGTTTGGTTATGTTTGTGTTAACTGCTTATATAGTTTAGCTTATTAATTAAGTAATTAATATTCATTAAGTACAGAAATGCTCACAGAGGACAGGATCCAGCTTCTGTTGAAATGAGCAATACTCAATGATTTAGACAGGTTGAGAAAAACTTCTTTGGTCTTCTGAGAAAAAGGGGGGAGCCTGAAGTGCCCACACACATTTGTAAAGATTGTTCCAGCTAGGAGGATTCAAAATCAATTTTGCAAATTGCACATCCAGTTTATCAGACTCAGACAAAATGGTGCGCCCACCTCCAAGGCAGAAGGCAGAGATTATTTGGCAACATGAGTGGCTAGGCATGCGAAGGGAGGAATGTAGAGAAACTCTTCATCAGCTTTTGGCTGGCAGGATGACTTTGTACATGTGAGACCACAGGAAGAGCATGTTGCTCTGAGATGTTTCATGGTTGCAAGTGGTCAGAGTTGTAGCTTTGCCTCATTTCAAAATGTGCATGGGGAAGGGCTAAAACCTAAGTATTGATCACATACAGCAGAAGAATGGATTGTTTGTTCTGGGGAGGACCAAAAAAGAAAGCTTTAGATAGTTCTGTAAACTAAGATTAAGATTTAAACCAATTTTAAAGAGATTTTGAAATACATTTAAATGTGGGGAACACAAATGCCTCAGTTACTGTCTGCAATGCTTTGTGTACCTTATGTTTAATTTGCTCAGTTTCTGGAGGTGCCGAGGCACATCACCATCCACTGCTTTGAGCTTGGCTTGAAGGATATCAATGCTGTCAGAGTAACTGAGCCCAGTGTGACTGAACTGGGAGCTAAAACACAGGGACGTTTCCAGACTAGGATTTCTTTGCACGTTAGTTTACAGATACCTGCAGCATGTTACACAGTGACCATCCTCAGCTTCCTGTCATCCTAAAAAGACTAGAGATGTGGCCAGTCTTGCCAAGATCATGATGGCATAGTAAAAATTACCATGAAGTTTCCTTGAGTGTACCTATAGGAGATTCTCCAAGGCAACGAAAGGCTGGACCCAGCCTGTGATGTAGCAGCTCTCATCACAAGGAACCCATTGTTGCAACCTATTAATGTTAATGCTGGCATTTCTTGGGTTGCCTCCATTTTGCCCCTAGACCTTTTTCAATAAACCTCTTAGCATGTCTCACACCAACTGGTGTCTCCCTGCCCACGAGACCATGTGAGATTACGTGTTAAAGATAATATCACCTAACATACTTCGCTTAGCCAATATCATCACTGTTAAATCTTTAATGGCAAGTGTTAAATATTTTATTTAATGGAGAACATCCCTTCACCCCTGCCTAAGAATGATATTTCTCCCTCCATGACGAATGATTGCAAACATTTCTGACAATAATTAATTTTGCGTTATTTTCTATTTCTATACAGTGTGTTCTTTTAATTCGAGCTCACTAACAAATTTGGTGTTGAGACCCCTTCACCCTTTCCATCTCTTCAAGTACAAGGTTCCATTCTTCATAAGGGCTATTTTAAAATCTGCAAAGAACTGTTTTCCAGATGTGGATATGCACAGACAGTAATTGCACTTCATGATCACTTCCAGCTGCCCTAAATGCCTGCCAACAAGTTCCCATAAGGAGTGCATGTTTTGCACTGCAAATCAGGGAGAACATTGTAAAATGATAATGTTGCACACTGCAGTACCTACAAGAGTTATGGACTTTATAACTGAGCTAATTGGAATTAGGCTTTAGGTGAAGAAAGTGACAAAGAAATGCAATCTTTGTAAATTAATCTGTTGGATTGTTTTTGAGTATCAAGTACCTGTTTGTTGGATAATGTTCGTTTTTGTAAATTATATATTTGAATACTCTGTGGATGCACTGCAAACATATATCATGGATATGGCAATCCCATTTATTCTATTTGGACACACAGTCAGGCACCACATGTTCTTTTACCAAGTAAAACATTTGCCTCCTGAAATTCTTCAGGTGTGACCAGAGCTTATAGTTATGGATCACATGTTCTGCTGGTGTTAATGGCCTCAATTTCACTGATATCAGTAGAGATATGTACACACTGCTAGACCTGAATTTGGTCCTCTATTTTTGTTATTTTAACAATGTAATTTTTAAATAGGTGTTTATATAGTTCCAGTGCAGTTTTCTTCCTTTTTACTCACACATCCTTATGATTCTTGGCTGAGATACAATTTTGTGCAAGACCAGCAGAAGACATCACTTACAGCCTCAAAGTGAATAATAACATCTTAACCAGTAGAGCAAATGCTTTAGCAGTCTTCAAAAAAAGAAAAAGAAAAAACCTGACATTAGCAGAACAAAATTTAAAAATCTATTGTTACACCGTACTCCAATACTCACAAGCCTGTGGATCCAATAAAGAACCCCTAGCAGCTCTGTATAAACTATACTACTCTCTGTGGCAAAGCTTGACCATAGCCCATATGCCTGGAGATTAAAAATTTGGAGTGGGACACTTCCAGCCATGCTTACCACCTTAGAGCTGTGCCCCAAAGCTCAGCTCTCCTTTTGGCACTTGGGTTCAGAATTTGGCTTTCCTCTGGAGCAGTATAAAGTGTGGAGAAACAGAATACTGCCAAGACCTGGAGCAGGAGAGCCCCAGCCTGAAAACTGTGGACAGGTGAGTGTATTTTTTATAAAAAAGATATGTATTTTACTTTCTATGCTGAAAGAAGGATTGCACAGCTGACCTTCTTTAGGGGATCTGCTAGGCAATATGGTAGACTTGAACTAAATGCCTCTTGAAGTGCATATCTGCTGATACAGCATCAGCTGGGAGGAATGCTTCCATGTATGTTCACCAAGCTATGGTGGGTCTAGTTCACTGTTACTACACTGATGTACATGCATGTATGCCTGTGAGCATGACATGAAACTTATTTGCACTTCCTAAAGGCACAGTAGGGCACAGTGTAGGAGTTTCCCATGACTTTTTGTGGGAGAGATTCTTATGCTTGAGGAAAGTAAACAGTAATTTATTTCACAAGTTACTTTCTACAAATACCTGAAAGCCTTACTACAGGTTTATTTAAGCTGCAGCCCTGTTCTAGAAATTAACTCTCTGATAGTGTTCTGTGGTCCAGGGTTGTTACCTCCCATTAAGGAGGAACAGCACAATGAACTGAACATCCTGGCCAAGCCTCACTCGTGCCTTTCCCAGCTGCTGCAGTGCTGTGTAGAGGCTACCTGGCATTGCCATTTTCCTGAAAATTCCTTATTTTTTTACAAAAGCAGTACAAGAGACTGCTTCTCCTTGAGCATCTCTGTCTAAATTAACCCTGTGTCTCAAATATTTTTCTTCTCAGACACTCTCTCTGTCAAGAGCGGCTATTTTGCAGTCACCTGTTCAGCCCTACTAGCTACATTATTATTCATTTCCTCTTGCAAGTGGAACATTCATGGGTGCCTTTTGTCTTATTTCATCATTCTTAGCCCTTCCCCCTCCTTTCTTTTTTCTTTTTTTTTTTTTTCAATCAGCAAATGGAAATTGGAAAATAATAGAAAATACTACAAACAATGAAACAAAATTCTGGATTCCTTAGTCAGGTTCTCATACCTCATTTCCAAACCCATGCTCACAGACAGACAGAAACAATGGCTTGGGAAAAGCTGTGCATCAAGATTAAAATGTCCATTTGAAATGTGGATTTCAGACACCAAATTATTGAAGTGAGCTTTTCAAGAACCACATAAAGACTTCCACATGCAGAAAGTACTTAGGAAACAAATGAGAGAACAGCAAAAGTCAGAAATTAAACTCTTTATCCTCTGCCCTAAACATATGAAAAAAGGCAAAACTCACATAATGATTTTCAGTGGTGTGCTTTATCACTGTTATTCTCATGTCAAAACTTTATCCTTCTCTAGGGCCCTTAATAGGGGGCATTGAGATGCATTTTCCTAACAATCATCCCCAAAATCACCCTGAGCTAGGTAAGGCTTTTTTTCCCCATCCAACCCCTACACATCAGCTGTGTTTGGTGGTAGTGTTGATACTCCAGCTCTGAAGATCCCCCATTGTGTGAAATCTTCCCCTGCTTCAGTAATTTGAAAATTTTGCCTTCATCTTTTCCCAGGCCCCTTTACCAGAGGGATACAAGTCAGTAAAAGGGCCAGTTCTCCGCTACCTTGCACAACCCTATACCACATGCATATTTCCCCATCCAACGTACTGCCAGCATCAGCCCATTTGAAATTGGAGGTCCCTGTGATACAGCTGTACATCTCCCTGAGATATAGGTTCAGGTGGAGTCCGTGCGCTACAGGAATAATCGCCCATTAGCATCCACATTGAGCCACAATGCAGCAAATCTCCCACCTCAATGAAACAGCAGGAAGTCCTTGCCTGAAGGTTTGACATTCATACTCTGCAGATAAATTATTTATTACCACTCTCCTATCCCCCACCCTGCACTTTCAGCATTGTATTTCATACCATGCTCGCCACAAACCTTATGAGGTTTTCAGAGTGTGTGTGTGTCAAGGCTTAGAGAGGAGCACTGATTTTCTAACACTAAAAGGCCCATGTCATGTTATTTATGACCTCACTAGTTTCAAAACAGAGACCTATAAATCGTAAACATAGGCACACTAATTCTAGCAACAGCAAGTTTTAGTCACATGTAATTAAAACATCCCAAAGTCTTTCAGCTGTAATGTGTTTCCAAATGACACCACTGGGACAGGGGGAAATGGGAAATGGAGGAATCAGCAGTATTTCAAAGCTGTGGCCATTGTTAGCTTTTGGGGCTTTCTGCAGCGCTGGCAGCGCTGACAAGTCTGCAGGTTTCTTGATGTTATTTTCTATTATATATTTTAATGGTTGTGTCACTGATTTCCAGAAAAAGCAGAGATGTTTGCTTCACTAGGATGTCATCGAGAACTTTAGGAGATAAGGCTGATGACCACACTAAAAACATAATGCAAGCAAATTCTGTGATGGCATTTCTGCTGTGGATTAGATACAGAAGAGAGGAGTGAGCTACAACTGCATTAAAACTGGGACTTGAGACTTTGATAAGGTTTGAGAAAGTTGGGGGGCTTTTGCTTTCACTGTTATTTCACATAGGAGCTTAGGATAAGCTGTTTCCTTAAAGGAACTGGGGAAAGACAATGCAACGGGAAGACAATGTGTTTTCAAATGCATGTAAGGGATTTGTTGTGCCTGGAACATGGTGAAGCTGTGATTCCAAGGTGGTGTTGTTGCCAGTTGGTTGGAAAGAGCTACTAAAGCATACAGCCAACACCAGTGTGTGGCCCCTGGTCACAAGAAATTAGAAGACACTGAAGCCAAGAGTGACAGCAGTGCGTCGTGGTGCACAAAGCATTATTGCTCAGCTGCACTACCCATCGGACAGCAAGTCTGAGATTTACATGGATGGAGGGAACTTCTGCTGCTGGACTGAAGAGAGCACTCTTGATTCAGACACAAACCCCATGGGTTCAAAGGGACTGTGCAGCCCAGGCCAGCCTGGGTACAGATCTGGGATGTTTTTTCTCTTAGAGGGGATGTTGGGCTCCCGCACTGCAGGGTGCAAGCCAGCTCACAGCTACCTGTAATTGGGAAACCTCCCCATGGGCAGGCAAAAGCCCAGTGCAGTTCCTTTGAAGCATCTGTTCAGAATCACAGAATCATCTAGGTTGGAAGAGACCTCCAAGATCACCTAGTCCAAGCTCTGACCTAACACTAACAAGTCCTCAACAAATAAGCCGCACTTTTTACTACCCTGAGCCAATGACCTGTCATGTTTTGACAACAAATGCTGTACTCTAGAGTACTCTTGGTCATTATAATATCATTATAATACCAAAACACACCTCCATCCCAAAAGCTACCCACCTCCAAGGTGCGACCACCCCTCACTGAGCACGCACTCTGAATTTCTCGGAGCCTATTCCTTTAAATGGAGATGGGAAAACTTTTCACCAGTCATAACTAAGACATGCTTGACTAGAGTCACTCAAGCTCCACCTAAAAGATCGAAAATAATATAAATCGGCCTAAGAGAGAGGGGATGTTAGGGAAGATACCATCGCTAGGGAAGATACCATCACGGGGGAAGATACCATCACATCCTGACTTCTGGGATCAGTCGACAGACTGAACTTCTCTTCCCCACCCCCCCCACTGGGACACCTTTGGGTGAGATTTGAACACTTGGTTATACTGTGTGTCTCCGCGGAAACTTAGAAATCTCTATAGAGTCTTTGTGCCTTTTTAACGTATTAATTTCTAGGCTGCGCACCTGTGTATTTCATGCATGCTAGCTTGCTTTTGCAGACAGTAAATTATTGCCGGCAATCCAAAGAACCTGTGTACCTCTTGCTGTAATAAATTGCAGTTAACTGCATTGTTAGTTCTCATGGAACACGACTAGAGTAAGGGCAGTTATGCGTTATTGGTAAATCCATGACCGTGGTAGTTAAGTGCTCTGAATCCAACCAGACCCATATCAGTTAATACGTTATTGGTGAATCTGTGATTGTGATAGTTCAGTACCCTGAATCCGACCAGACCCGTAATGGTTAATCGGCTACAACCCTTAACACCACACCCTCATCCAGATCATCGATAAAGATATTAAAGAGAACTGGCCCCAGTACTGAGCCCTGGGGGACTCCACTAGTGACTGGCCTCCAACTGGATTTGACTCCATTCACCACAACTCTTTGGGCCCGGCTATCCAGCCAGTTTCTAACCCAATGAAGCGTACGCCAGTTCAAGACATGAACAGCCCGTTTCTTGAGGAGAATGCTGTGGGAAACAGTGCCTTACTGAAGTCAAGGTAGACCACATCCACAGCCTTTCCCTCAGCCACTAAGCGCGTCACTTTGTCATAGGAGAGCAGGTTCATCAGGCAGGACCTGCCTTTCATAAACCCATGCTGACTGGGCCTGATCGCCTGGTTGCCCTGCAAGTGCTGCGTGATGACACTCAAGATAATCTGCTCCATGAGTTTCCCTGGCACTGAGGTCAAACTAACAGGCCTATAGCTTCCTGGGTCTACCCTCCAGCCCTTCTTGTAGATGGGCATCACGTTTGCTAGCCGCCAGTCGACTGGGACCTCCCCTGATAGCCAGGAGTGCTGATAAATGATGGAAAGCGGCTTGGCCAGCTCTTCCGCCTGTTCTCTCAGCACCCTCAGGTGGATCCTATCTAGCCCCATTGACTTGTGTACATCCAAGTGCTGTAGCAGGTCACCAACCATTTCCTCGTGGATTATGAGGGCCACATTCTGCTCCCCATCCCCTTCCACCAGCTCAGGGTACTGGGTATCCAGAGAACAACTGGTCTTGCTGGTAAAGACTGCGGCAAAGAAGGCATTAAGCACCTCAGTCTTTTCCTCATATCTTGTCACTAAGTTTCCCCCCGCATCCAGTAAAGGATGGAGATTCTCCTTAGTCCTCCTTTTCGTGTTTATGTATTTATAAAAACATTTTCTGTTATCTTTAACAGCAGTAGCCAGATTGAGCTCCAGAACAGCTTTGTTGGCACCAGCCTCTGAGCCGTTTATTAGGTGGGCTTTCTGGGTCCTCTCTGTACCCCTCCCTGCTACGGTAGGGATGGAGGAAAACACCACCTGTACTCCTGCTCCATCTACTAATTGTCCCAGTCCCCTAAAGTCCCGTTTGATAGCCTTCAGGCTTCTCTCAGCAATTTCATCACTGCCAGCCTGGACTATCAATAGAAGATAGCAATCAGAGGGGCAAACCAGGTTGGGAGGGTTTCTCGCAATGTCCCTGCCCTGGGCCCCAGGGAGGCAGCAGACTTCCCTACGGGTAGGGTCAGGCCGACATATAGGGCCCTCTGTTCCCCTGAGAAGGGAGTCGCCTACAACGATTACCCTTCTTTCTTTCTTAGTGGAGGCAGTCCTGAGGTGTGGAGTCAACTAGGCATCCTCCTGGGTGGACTTTCAGCCTCATCCTCACCCATCAGTCTCTCAAGCTCCAAGGACTCAAACCTGTAAGGGCACCTGGGAAGGCGAGGCCAGTAGGGAGGGGGGTTGCCTTCAAAGCTGAGCAGGGAACTGTTTCCATTTCTCATCTCCTAGGTCCCCTCCCTCTGCCTGACAGCGACAGGGCAGAGGGTCCACCACTGTTTGGGGTGTCTCACCCTGGTGCCTTTCCTTCAGGCCTGGCAGGGAGTTACTCATACTCCCTGATGGCCCTAAACCTCTCCACCTCCTCCTTGAGCTCTTCCACCAGGCTGACCCGATCATCCATCTGCTCACACCTCACACACACGGTGTCTCTGCCACCTTCAGATGGTAGCAACAGGCTCAGGCACTCCGTGCATCTAGAGACCTGAACTGCTGCATTTTTGAGCGGGCAGTCAGTCTGGGTGGCCACAGACTTTCTAGAAAGAGCTTTCTGCCTAGTGCAGACCATGGCGGTTTAGGTATAGATAGCTGGTAGATGACCTGTTCTCCTGAGTGGGGAGGGATGCTCTGCCCTCTCCAAGTGCACCCTGCCTGTGCAAACTGCCGTGCCACACCCTGACTGCCTGTCCTGTTCACTGAGCTCCCGGTCACTTGAGCTCCCTAGGGGCTGCCTTTGAATGGCAGGGGAGGGGGCACTGCTGGCTCCACCTATGCCTCATCAGCCTCCCTCACTAGGGCTGCTGGGTCCTGGTGGCTCCCTCTGCTGCCTCGAGTGGCCTCAATGATGTGAATATTTTTTAGGCTGCCGAACTTTCAAGATACTTTAAAATATTTTTCATTGCAAAGTTATTGAATATTTGTAGTGAGGGAAGTGAGAAACTTACTTATTTCTAGACTACTGACTTCACCAGAAATTAGGAATTTTACTCCATGAGAAATGTTGAGTTTCAGAAATTTGTAGCAATCCTACATCAGAAAGAAGTGGACAGATTTCCAAATTTGTCATAATAACAGCAATGGTTGCAAGAAGAGCCCTGAGTAGCTAACAGATTGCTTGCAAGGACACTTAGCCCTGAACTTTTTCCTAATGAGTAATATTGAAGCTGATGCATTTTCCACAAAGCAAAACAAAACAAAACATGGCTGAAAAAAAAAAAAAAAGTAAAAACGTCACAAACACCATTTTGTGATCTCAGCCAGTTTTCAGGATATTTGGAAGCTGATTTTTCTTTTAGTGTAGAGGTATATTGAGAACATGGCTCCCAGGGTTGTTTGCACACAAAATTTGCTACAAAACAGGAGTTAGAGCAGGAGGAATGAGGAACAGAAACAGGATCCAGTCGTTCACCCTGAATGCACCTTTATCACTTGTGATTTATCAAGGTTCTGTAGCCTTGGATCTAGCTGCTTACTGTTTGTATGCTGAATTAATGTCTGTGTTAAGCAAACCTTTATTCACACACCTATGGTCAGCTGGTGATTGCAATTTTCGCTTGTTTGACTTTGCTGAAAAAATGTGTGCCCCTGTGGTGGTTTTACTCGGGTGGGCGGCCAAGCTCCACCACAACCGCTCTCTCACTCCCCCTCCTCAAAGAGGAACGGGGAGAAAATATGATGAAAAGGGCTCAAGGGTTGAAATAAGGACAGGGAGATTGCACAGTAATTATTGTGACAGGCAAAACAGACTCAGCATAGGGAGATAGTAAGATTTATTGCCTATTACTACTAACAAGCTAGAGAAGTGAGAAACAAAGGAAATAAACCAAAAGCACCTTCCCCCCAATCCACCCTCTTCTACCTCCTCCTCCCGAGCGGCACAGGAGAACGGGGGAATGGGGGTTATGGTCAGTCTATAGCGCTTCTTCTCTGCCGCTCCTTCTCGGTCACTCTCGTCCCCTGTGCTGTGGGGTCCCTCCCATGGGATGCAGTCCTTGGTGAGCTGCTGCCTGTGAGAAGCCCACGCCAGATCAGTGCGTTAGCAGAGGGATCATATTTTCTCCCCGTTCCTCTTTGAGGAGGGGAAGTGAGAGAGCAGTTGTGGTGGAGCTTGGCCGCCCACCCGAGTAAAACCACCACACCAGGGAAGTGGTTGAGTCACCATCCCTGGAGGTCTTTACAAGACATTTAGATGTAGAGCTTAGTGATATGGTTTAGTGGAGGACTTGTTCCTGTTAGGTCAGAGGTTGGACTAGGTGATCTTGGAGGTCTCTTCCAACCTACGTGATTCTGTGAAACTCAGGTTACATGCCATCATTCCAAATCCTAATTTCATGGCACAATTTGTTCTCTCTTTACTTAGGCTGTTCTCATACCCAAGTGGCCAGACAAAACACTTTTCAAGATGGGTGGAAAAAAAAAGGTGGGGGAAAAGTAAAAGAACACGATACTCAAAGTTATTCACCAGCTCTGGGAAGCGGGCAGCATGCAGGGACCCTATCCAGAAGAGATGTTTTCCCCATGTCTCAAATGAGGATGAGTGGGACACAAGGAAGAGCAAGGCTGATCCCATCCCCGCTCACTCTTGCCCTGCTCCCCCCAGTCCAGCCAGTGCTGACAGTGCTGCAGAGCCAAGCTGTTGTGCAAAATGAGCCTTTTCTAGCCTGATGCCCTGTCTGCTTTCTAGGTCTGTTGCCTCGCACACCAATAAACTCTCACTATTAAAGCTTATTGGTGCAATCACAAACATTCCTCTGCAGAGCAAGGCCAGTTAGCCTCAACTCTGCCTTTGAGGAGGCAAATTTGGCTATTCCTAAACATGATTAGGGTGGGTTTTTTTGTTTGTTTGCTTAATAGCCACTGATTTGCTATGCTGAATGCAGAGCGGACTGCAGCTCGTCTCTGTACACCAGGTGGCCTCAGTGGTATGTACTTCAGCAGTGATGATCTTAGGGTGCAGTTGTCACTCCTGCTGATACCAGTTTTGTTTGTTGTGAGCTGAGCATGCTTACAGTGTGGTGAAACAGAGCCAAGAGTCATTCAACAGGAGAAAAAAATAGAAGATAAAATACATGTATGGATGGGATTGATATTGCAAGGCATCTGTTAAACACACATAATCAATTGCCCATCTATATGAAACAGCTCTGCAGACAGTGAATACTGCTGCGTGTAGCTACCTGGAGGAACAGAGTCAGGATCCTCTTGTAAAGTCCTTAAAAATGAGAACCTCTGCTACAGTCAAGCATTTTGCATGTTGCCAAATGAGAATTTATTCATTAAAAAGGAGATGCAGAAAGTGACCAATGACAGAAACTGGCTGCATGGGAATCTGCATCACATCTCATCGAGAGAGTGGTTGTTGGCATGGAGGGAAGTTACTGGTGGAGTTCCTCATCTCACTGAACTGATTTAATGTGTACATAATGAGGGAGCGCAGTGATGAAATCTGCTGGTGACATGGAGTCAGAGGATGCTAGCAATGAGACGGAAAATTGTGAGTCAGAAATTTGGCAAGGTTCAGTAGTAGAAAATGAAGGTTGTCCACTGATGGTGGCAATCACCTGACTAAATGTGAATTTGTATGGACGAGTTACTCTATGAACTCTCTTTATTAGTAGCAGAAAAAAATGACACTTTAAACATATTAACCTTGTCTGCTTCTGCTTAAAATAGATATCTAAGATACAGCTAAAGGGCCGTACACAAAGAGCTACCGTTCACTCGTGGTTGTAAGGACACCAAAGGAGTCTGGGTCAGCTGCAGCTGTATGAACTGTACTCATCTAGGTTTTGTAACATGAATGCCATCTGGCTTTAGAGGAAAATACCAAATATTCTGTAATCTGGTGGCATCCATAAGGAAGGATGAAGGAAGGACGGCTTGTGCCCTTCAGGCACAGAGACCTCTGATCTGTCACTGTGTGGGGAAACAAACAAACAAACAAAAACAAACAAAAAACAATAAGAAATGAAAAGCTTTAGCTTGTTTTTTCCTTCTTTTTTTTTTTTTATCTCTTCCCTTTTTATTCTTCCATAAGTAGAAGAGAAACTTAAATGATGAGCAGAGAGCCATTGGGGCTGCAGCTGCCTGCCAGGATGGAGGGATAGATGACTGGAGAGACAGAAAATTCACAGAAAGGCTTTAGAGAATGAGGAACGAGGATGAATGAGAAATTCAAAAGATCAACACCTAGAATTAAACCAACAGTCAACAGAGATTAATTGCAGGTGGGAAGTAAGGCAGGGCTATGCCATACCTGCCATATTCTATTACAGCAGGAAGAAAATTCTACTTTTAGAAACTGGTTAGTGGCCAAGTAAACTGGATAAAACAGGTTAAAATTTTGAAACACTGTGCGTCTATCTTTTGTGAAGGAAAAACACATCACTGCACTCAACTAGAGCCCTCTGCACATTGCCCAAGGGGCAACATGATAGAGAGATAGACACACCACCCCAGGGCATCCCTCTCTCACCCCTCAGCTGTCATTGGAGCCATATAAGCCACCAAAGAGCAAGTGGTTGACTTCTAATGGGACAAGATTCAAGAACGGTTTGGCTAAAGATGTATTAACTTAGTGAACTTTACTTGAAAGCAGTAGGGGAAAGAGGCATGGTTTGAAGATGTCCAAATTATTTAGGGATGACCATGAAGCACCCAGCTGGGTTCAAGCACAGCCATGAAGTTGAAGGGTTAGAGCATAGGCCATGACAAAGGCCTGATGAGTCAGATAGTGGTCAGTGGGGAGGAAGCAGAATTAGAAACATTTTTCATGACTGCAAATAAAGACATTCTTTCTTCCCGGAATGCTTAATTGATCTCTGGAACTCATTGATATAAAGTATTACTGGGCATGCAATTTAACAGGAGGAAGATGTAGTTAGGAATACTTTGAGTTATCTCACAGAGGATAGATGTGTAATGGAAATACAGTGTAATGTAAAATCTTATACTTTAGGGCATACAGTCATTAACTGCTGACAGGCTTATATGGCAAAATTAGTCCATAGTTCCTCAAAGGAGATTCTTGTGTCTTCCTCTGAGGAGCTCTTGGAGAAAGGATACTGGACTAAAAGCACTGCTAATCAAATACAGCTCCAGCATTCCTTTATCTTAGTAAATCTTTTGATTTCTGACTCATAGAGTATGGAAAACAATTCACATCTCCTGTAGGTTCTATGAATTTCAATAAGAAGAGAAGTTTAGTTTCTATGAATGACATTCTTGGGAAAAAGAAGAAGATCCAAACAAAAGCAGAGAGCTGTAAGGGATGGGCTGTTTTGCAGGCTGCCCTACCTGCAGGCAGCTAGCAGGAGCGCAGTGGTTGAAACTCGATGAACATCTCCCACAAAGCACTGCCTTCGTTAGAGGGCCCCCTGAGAGCTCCTCCATGGAGACCTATTTGAATCTGTAGCATATGTCTAGATTTACTGAAAACAGAATCACTTTTTCTCCTTTTTTTTTTTTTTAATTTTAAAATATCTATCATTAAAGACTGTGAATCCCAGCATACAAGGCAATAGTTAGGGAACTGAACTAGACGTTCACACGTCTCAAGATTCGTAGGGCATCCAACTTCCCTGGGAGTGTTAGGTGCCCACTAGGTGCTGCTAAGTGGCTCTTAACCTGGGGATTTCAGGTGCCTCAGATGCTACACATGCACAGCAAAGATGGAGAGAACTGCATTTGATTAACCTTTGGGCTTCCTATGGCTTAAGGAAAGAAAGTAGGCTCTTGAGACCTCAGCTGGTATCTTTGATGAGAGCTCCTGAATTCTGAGCTGTGCCAATAAATAGTGATAGTAAAATGTCTGAAGAGGAGAAGAATAATTATTCTTTAGGATGGTAGGAACATATGATGGAATTCTCCATCCTCTGATAAACATATCTACAAACAAGTGATCAAACTGAAATACTTTTGGTTCATAAGCAGCTAATCTGCAAAGAAATCTCTCCCTTGTTCCTTCCATTGCCTTCACAACATTATTTTCATTTCTATCTATATGTTTGCTTGTTAGTCTGTGGCCTCCCCCTAAGGATATAACTGCAGATGGATGAAATATTTAATTAAATATTATTCTTGGCTTTTTGGAGATGTTTTTTGTTTTGCTTTAATGATTATTCCTCCTGGTGGTATTTCAGTTTTCAATTACAACTTGTGTGTGTGTGTGTCTGGTACACTACCATTTTGTAAATGGATGTATGCACTTATTAATTGATTCTCCAAATAAACCCAAATACTTGTTTTGAAATCATGTATTAAATTTCTTGCATTCCACTGAGCTGGATGCCTTCCAGTTTGGCATTTATTGCTGCTATGGAGGTGGGCATCTTTTTCTCCCTCCCATTACCCCTGAAGTGAGTGGAGGTGCTTATGTCGATTTTGTCTGCAGATCTCATAACACTGCCTGATGTCTGTGAACAAAGGTGCCCAAAGTTACACTTCCAAGACTGCATTTAGCCTTTTTTTTTTTTTTTTTTTTTTTTTTAAAGCATCAATGTCAGCAGCTCCCACAGTCTTCAGTAAGAGTATTCACCCCTAAAGCCGGGCCATTATGAAGGGTATTTTTCCAAAGCAGCCCTTGTTAGCCTCTCTCTGCTTCCACTGAAACCAGTGTCTACTTGAGAGTTATTTTTTGGAAAAGAGAAGTAAGCCACAATTGGTCCTTTAGCCAGTTTTTGCAGTCCCATATTTTTTAGGCTTTAGCTAGAAAACACAGCTGAAGTCCCTGATGGTGGGACTGTACTTCAGCAGTTTTTAGCAGGTCATCTAGTTCCCCTTTACATCAAAGAAGAAAGATAATCCCTTTTCAACTGTGATTCATCCCACATATTACAGACATCTATCTTAGAAGAAGATGAATCATTTCCTGGAGGTGCTTCTCTCTCTGTGTCTCTCTCCATTTAGGAAACCTAGAAAAAAACTAAAGCAAAACTATAAATTGTAGATAACTAAAATGGGGGAGATGAATCTCGCTGTGCAGTGAGAATCACTGACTGCTGATTCATTGCATTCCAACTTCCAGATGCTCTCAGCATTTCTGTTTTGACAGCAAAACACTTTTTGTTTGGGATTTTCTACCTGCAACTAATTACTGCCAATTTTAAGACAGACCTGAAGAAACCCTGAAACTGGCCCACTGTGCTGGTAGCCATACGGACATCTGTGATGAGATTCAGTTGCTCAGTCACATGCACCTCAGTGTTTTAGACACTGGGGAATTTCATGTCTGCTCTCCAGATGCTGAAATGAGCCAGGTCCCCCATAAGGTTGGCGTCATGTCAGATAACTCAAGCACAAGCCTTTAGCTGGACCAAACCCCTGGTACACTGCCTTCAAAGAGAAGGAAGCAGAGGGCAGATAGGTGGCACGTCCTGCCCTGGGCTACACATCCATCAGCCTTGCTGCTGCTCAATTCTTTCTGGGGTGCCATGTCACCATAGGACTTGCTTTTCAAGGCCCAGGATAGTGTTCCGGGCAGTGGCATGGGGCACAGGATATGTTTCCAGACACCCGGTGGTCGCTTCCACCATTGTAAGTACGTGGCGCTTGCCATTGCGGGTTTGAGGGAGTGTGATATAATCTGCCAGGCCTCTCCATATTTATATTTCAGCCATCGTCCTCCATACCAAAGAGGCTTTGACCGTTTGGCTTGCTTGATTGCAGCACGTTTCACAATCAGGAATAACCTGTGCTATAGTGTCCATGGTCAGGTCCACCCCTCGATCACGAGCCCATCTGTATGTTGCATCTCTACCTTGATGTCCTGAGGTGTCATGGGCCCATTGGACTATAAATAATTCACCCTTATGTTGCCAGTCCAGGTCCACCTGAGCCACTTCAATCTGAGCAGCCTGATCCACCTGCTGGTTGTTTTGATGTTCTTCAGTAGCCCGATTCTTGGGCACATGAGCATCTACATGGCGTACCTTTACAGCCAGGTTCTCTACCCGGGCAGCAATATCTTCCAACAAGGCAGCAGGCCAGATGGGTTTGCCCCTGTGCTGCCAGTTGTTCTGCTTCCATTGCTGTAACCACCCCCACAGGGCATTTGCTACCATCCACGAATCAGTGTAGAGGTAGAGAACTGGCCATTTTTCTCGTTCAGCAATATCTAAAGCCAGCTGGATGGCTTTCACTTCCGCAAATTGACTCGATTCACCTTCTCCCTCAGCAGCTTCTGCAACTCGTCGTGTAGGACTCCATACAGCAGCTTTCCATCTCCGATGCTTTCCCACAATACGACAGGACCCATCAGTGAACAGGGCATATCTCCTCTCATTTTCTGGTAGCTTGTTGTACAATGGGGCTTCTTCAGCACGGACCACCTCCTCCTCTGATGACATCCCAAAGTATTTGCCTTCTGGCCAGTCCATAATCACTTCCAAGATTCCTGGGCGACTGGGGTTTCCTATTCGAGCCCGCTGAGTAATCAGTGCAACCCATTTACTCCATGTAGCATCAGTTGCATGATGTGTAGAGGGGACCCTTCCTTTGAACATCCAGCCCAATACCGGCAGTCGGGGTGCCAGGAGGATCTGCGCTTCAGTACCGACCACTTCTGAAGCAGATCGAACTCCTTCATATGCTGCCAATATCTCCTTTTCGGTTGGAGTTGATGACAATGCTGAATACAAATACCAGATTAGTCTCATGGCTGGTAATTTTATCATATCGTAAGCCAGTGTTACACAGTACAGCAAAATAATAACCTTGTACCAACCCCCAGTAATGATAAGCAACATGACAGGGAACACATACACTACGTAATGTGCTATATAACTCAATTCGGAAAACAGGCACAGCAGACTTGAGATCACAAAAATCGGCATTGTGATTAGTAAATATTAAACTGATATAATACTTATCAGAATTTTGTTTGAATACACTCTAGTCAGATCTGTTGTTATCTCAACCCTTCGTGCCCCACGCTGGGCGCCAAAAAGGCTGTTGTGGTTTAACCTGGCCGGCAGCTAAACACCACACAGCCGTTCGCTCACCCTCCCCCCTCCCTCTCTGGGATGGGGGAGAGAAACGAGAAAAACTGACGCCTGTGGGTTGAGATAGAGACAGTTTATTAGGGACAGAAAATAAAATAATAATAATAATAATATGTACAAAACAAGTGATGCACAATGCAATTGCTCACCACCCGCTGACCGATGCCCAGCCCAACCCCGAGCAGCCGGCCCCCCACCCCGGCTAGCCACCCCTATATATTGTTGAGCATGACGTCAGATGGTATGGAATACCCCTTTGGCCAGTTTGGGTCAGCTGTCCTGGGTCTGTCCCCTCCCAGCTCCTGCTGCACCCCCAGCCTGCCCGCTGGCAGGACAGAGCGAGAAGCTGGAAAGTCCTTGGCTTGGTGTAAGCACTGCTCTGCAGCAATTAAAACATCAGCATGTTATCAGCACTCTTCTCATCCTAATCCAAAACATAGCACCCTGCCAGCTACTGGGAGGAAAATTAACTCTATCCTAACTGAAACCAGGACAACAAGGTTGTGCTTTCTGCTCACAGATTCAAACACAGAGTTTCTGTTGTTAGAGAGATGCTCAGCATGAATATTTAGAGAAGAGTGGTGTTAAATAGAGCAAACTGCCCAAGGAGGACGTGTTTGGGTCTCACCTGTGCTGAACAAACCTGAGCTAGCTCCCACAGTAGGGTATGTCTCATCTACCCAGCTCCTGCCCTGCAAAGGCAGCAACTGAGGTCCTAGAAGCAGAGTCATGTGGTGGCCTGGGCCAAGCGGCCTGCTAATTAGCCTGGACTTTCAGGTGGATTAATTAGCACTAAGCCAATACAGCACAAATGCTTTTGGCTGCAGTACTAACTTGGTTGGGACCTCTGCGTAGTATAACATTGCAGTCAAGGCCATAATCAGCAAGGAAAACATTTTGATGGAAATTATATGATTGTGTGTGCTGATGACTGGCTGAAGAGCTGTAGTAAATATGAAAAGCACATGTAGCAGCTTCTTGAAGATAAACTACTCACCTCTGTGAAACTCTTTTTGGCTTTGCAAGCATGGTTTTACTCTGTGGAGAATAAATGATGTCTCCATGGCTGAGCATAGAAATGTTTTATAATTGGAGACACATAAACACTAAAAAATACAGGAACCCATGAAAAGTTGACTAAGGAGGTGATTTATCCCACCCCAATACTGTTGTTCTTCAGGCACAAAATGTAATAAAGACATTGGAAGCATTCTGATGTTGCTCAGTGTGCACAAGTTATCTGATGTGACCAGCTGGAGCAGAGCCATGCCCTTCCAAATCATATTGTCTCTACAGGTGGGGTAGCAGTGTAAAGATGGATGCATCAGAAAAGCCCACCTATAAATTTGCTCTCTGACCCTCCCTCCAAAAGAAGGTTAGAAGAAATCATTCCTGAAAGCTGCAGCTAGGAGTTTAACAACTCCCAACTGGTGAGATATCCTCCTAGTCCCCACATGCATATGTTAGTGACATTGGTTGTATTACATGGAGAGAGGAACCTAATTTGTGTTGTGTTTTTACCTAGAACTCTTCCTTATTTAGTGCCTGAGTTATACACTGACACATAATACCAATCCAAAAGCTAGACACAACGAAAAACCCTCCCTGGGGCTACTTTGGCAGGAAGGGTACCTATGTGACCATTACAGTCCTGCAGAGGGTGCCTCTAGCAGATAGTTTTGCAGTGATTCTGGGGCTTTCCAGCTGTGTCTACACACTCAGGTTCAGGCAGTCATTGTGGCACTCTGGCCTTAGCTGTCATGAGCCAGGTCCAACATACCGAAATAGCCCCTGCTCTAAATCTCGTGGGACTCTTGTCCCATGGATGATGGTGGGATGAATTATAACTGCCCGTAGAGGCACTCAGCTGATCTTCGGGGGAACTTCAGGAAATCCCCCCCCCCCGGATTTATTCTAATGGCCACATCTTACACCAGAAAAAGGTAGTCTGGCTCAAAAGCACATTGATGTAGAGTTCTGTTTGTTTGTTTGTTTTTAGTTGGTAGACATAAGCATTTGCTACATGACAATTTCAGAAGCATTTTTGTAGTCAGACTTTGTGCACCCTTTTCCTTTTGAATACTAGTAAAGGTCACATTGGTCTTGGCTACTTGTTTATTTCCTTTCTCTCATTGAATTTTTAACAATAACAGGCATTCATACAAAGCTCTGGGCTACTATACATTACATTAAAATTCTCAATGTTGTATGCTTTCAATAAATATATTCAAATGGGTTGCCTTCAAAGCCATAAATGACTCACCATCCAACCAATCATAATTGCAGGACCCTGAATTTTTCCTCTACATGTTGTCCTCTAATGCCCAGAAGGAACAAACAATGTAACTCTTATCAAAAACTGGTTGGGGAAAAGAAAATATGTGTGATCATTTTTATTCTCTAAGGAAAACTTGGTAGGTTTAAATTTACAGGACCATTTTTGGCTGGAAAGTGAGACAGACACGTAAATTTTATGTTACTACTCAGTGCTCTGAGAGTTACTGCACTTAAGAAAACTTTTCTCTCTAACCAGTTATTAAGTTTCCAAATGGAACATGTACTTCTTTCTTACTAATTTCCCATAAACCTCCCCCACAATATTAAACATGCATATTCACATGCTAAAAGTCTGCTCATTAAAACACTACACGGTCAAAGTTTCCAATCAGATAGAAATGATCAAGGCATTCTCTTATAGGGTATAAGGAGTTATAGCAAGGAAACAAGTAAAAGAAATGGCTAACTAGAAATTCTCCAAAAGATTTAAAATGTTATCTCATTTTCATCACAACATTGGGCAATTAAAAAAAAAAAAGGGGGGGGGGTGGGTGGATCTAATTAATCCCAATAAGTACCAGTGAAACTATTCTGTTGTCTGACCATCCACCATCCATCCGTCCCCCACTTCCCCTCCCACCCCCCTGTAAGGTCAGGCACCGGTTTATCACTAAATCGATCACCTACATAAGAAGTAGAGGAGGTCTATCAGGAAATCCTGGCTTCTCTTCCTAAGTGTAGACTTATTCTCTCCGACATACTTTCTGAGGCTCTGTCCGGTCAAGCATTTAATGCCTGAGAACAGCAAGGCTCCAGTCACTTCCCTTGGGAGCCGATTTTGTTACCTAATAGATCTCAGTGTGAGGGACTGAGTTCCAAACTAAATTTTACTTTTCATGTCGCTAGAGAGCTACTCTTTCTCAGGAATATCTGCCTTAAACCCCTTGCCCTTTATCCTGTGATAAACCTGTCCTATGTTCATACACCTTTGAAGCGAGTGTTCAGCTCCCGGTTTACTGCTTTGCTGCTCAAATCTGTACACTCATCCTCAAGGCTGATTTAAATTACTACCCACTTTATTTAACCTACTGGTGCTTGATGGTCATGTTCAAAGGAGTGGTTAAATTCCCAGTAGTCAACACTGCTCCTCTACAACAAAGCTTACCAGAAATCAGCAACTAATATTTTTAGAGACAAAGAAATATGGGGAAATTGTATCTGTAGATCCCAGCTGCAGATATTTCTAAGGGTAAGATAAACAAGTGCAATGCCTATCAACTCTCCCCTCTGCCTTTTTCATACATTACTTGTCTTCTTTGGGTCTAATCCAAAGACCTCTGAACTAAATGGAAAACTTTCACTGACTTCAATAAGCTTCAGGTCAATCCCTCCAGGGCAGCAATTGTATCTTCCCAAAGTGTGAGCCCTGGTTCAGTGAGAGACTTAACACACAACTGCCTTTTCGTTTTGGAGCATTCTCAGGGCCCTTGGTGAGATTATTCATATGCTAAAGATGAATGTGCTTTACCACTCTGCTGATTTTTCATGCTTAATGCAGAGTGGGCCTAATGGAATGGCAAAGATCATATTTTCAATGATTTTATCAATATCAGATGCGTTGATGCTAAATTTTATGTGAAAATAATTCGAAACGCAGAGCCAATTACTCTGCTGGTATGTGCTCATGTATTTACACTGCTCAAAAATCTGTCCCTTGACTTTTATAAAGTCCCTTTATAACTTTATAAAAGTCAAGGGACAGATTTTTGAGCAGTGTAAATACACATTTGCTAATACAAGCAAATACAGCTTGCTAATACAAGTTTCTTTCACTAACCTGTCTCAGAATATCATAGGCAAGCAAAATCAAATAGAAGTATAAACTTCACAACTTATGATATATGTGGAGTAAGGCCAGTCAAAACATTTTTGAAAGAACGATTTTATGGATAAAAGGAAGGGTTATTGAAACTGGAACATTTTGTAGGAACATGACGGTTTCAATGACATTTTCAATGGGAAAAATGTCTCAGCAAATTATTTTGATTTTCTTTTCTTATTTGTGCCACTAATGTAGAAATGATTTGTTTTGACAAAACAAAAAAATGCATTTTTTGAGTTTACCATATTGGTTTGTTTTGACTTATAGCAACTACTGATTTCATCATGTAGTTTAATATAGCATATTATATTCAATATTTCATTACAGTATTTTTCAATATTATAACAATGCAACACTTCTACTTTTCCAAAATAGTACATGCATATTTTTCAACGAGGATTTTCAACATTTCTGTTCACTGAAAGTTTCTCTTTGAAAGCTTCAAATTTTTGCTCCAATTCACCCTGAAAACATGATTTCAGCATGTTGACAGCACTCATAAGAGTTGAATTTCTGGACATTTGTAGTACCAACTCAGTTATATGTATTTGCTGGTTGAAACAGGCACCAATAAAACCAAATACAGCCGAAATTGTGTACACCGAGTCCAGATTCTCAGTGATTGGGAAACCTAAGTGGAACTACGTCCAGCTGTAATCTACCCCGATGCCTTCCTTTGCCATACATATGCTCATGACCGAATTTGAATCTGCAATTTCAATCATGAGTGAAACTTTTATGAAAAGTGGATGAATTTTAGAAAAGATGCTAAGTCAGTAAGAAGACATTCTATGCATAGATATGAATAATCATAGTAAGCTACAGCTGAAGGCGAATCCAGCTACCTGGAGCTCCTGGCTGGAGACCAGCTGCTCCCCATCCCATACTGCTCACTGCTCAACCTGATGGTTGAAGCACTGGAGTCATTAGAAATCCTGCTCCGGTATTCCATATTGTAGTGCATGGTAGTGAGCCACACATGGCCACATTTGTTTATGACAGATGGCTCTTCCCAAAAATATGATGTGTGAGATTGTGCTGACTTGGACAGTTCTGCATAAACTGTGGGGGATTGACAGGGTGTAATATACTTTTTCTGTTTACTTAACGTCTAGGAGAGAATGGGCTAAACCCAGAGAAGAACAGCCTGTTTCAAAGATGATATGGCTGGAAAATACTGTTGCTCACAGAGATCATCTCTCTAATAAGCTTTGTGGTGATCCTGTATGGTGGGGAAAAAACTATGCAGACTGGGAAAAGAGTCAGTCACATTATTTTCATTTGTGTGCCATCATGGAAATGTCTGTGAGAGAAAAAGGAACTGCTTATCTCCACAGCTCGGTGCAAAGCCAGCCTAGCTGGAAACAAGCTACCTGGTGGCCTAGAAACTACTCATGGGATCCATGTGAAATTCAGATGAAGAAGGATCCATCAGTGAAGAACAGGCACCCTCATATAGGCTGACTTGATGGACAATCTGAAAAAGTCAGCTGGGAATTGGACCAAACAAAACAAATACACAACCTTGCTTGAATGACAGCTTGGAAGAGCTATTCTGAATTTCCCTGCAAGCTGGGAAGCTGTAGATCACATGTGGGATTTATTCTACCTTCATTTTTTCCCCCTAAACTTTGATGAATGTTTGCTAAACAAAGAATGCATATGTAATATGGGGTTACCTGAAATTCTTTTGCTAATTCCTGAGGATTATAATTCATCATGAGATATCAGGGATATTCTTATGGCCCTCAATCAGGATGAATTAGTATAGGTCTGGCAAGGTTAATGCATCTGAACTGATTTGTGCCAGCCCAAGATCAAGTTCTGTTTTAAATGTTTTACTGAAAAAGAAGAAATTAATTGTTTTGCCCCAGATTTTTCCAGGTGCTTTGGAATGGAACCTGCTACTGAAATGGGATCTCTCATCCCCTTTGGCTTTTCAGATTACATAGCAGACAGACAGAGCACAGAGGGCATTACGATTGTGGCTTCTATTTTTGTCACTTCCTCTGAACTGTGTAAACTTCTCATGACTAAAACGCATGGGGGAATGTCTATTGGGATGATATAACTAGAGTTGTGTGGGAAGCATTTTTTTCTAGACTAAGAAACTGATATTAAAAAAAAATACCATTACATTCCAAATTGAGATCTTTGGAAAAGTTCAGGGGAAATAGGAGAGACCTACTCTCATATCAACCAGTTACCTCACCCTTAGGTTAAAGTGTGGGGCTTGATGATATTTCAAAGTCCAGGCTTTTAGGTGCTTGGGAGGGGTCTTCTTTTCAATAGCTGTCACATTGATTGGAAACTCCTTTTGAAAAAAAAAAAAAGTAAAACATACATGCTTCTCTGAACAATTTTGTTTCTGTCAAGCTAACATTTGTTGATGACAAAACATTTTGTTCCAAAACTTCCACCGATGATAAGAATTCCCTAAGTAAAGTTTGCCTAACCTTCTTGGAGCCCTTGACTGAAAAGCCGTAACTTGAAAGCAGCTGAAATCTGCCTGCTTAAAGTGCACAAAGCTTCTCCTTCTGCCATTAGTACAGCTGAATTGTGTGTGGAAAAGCACTTCCAAATTTCCTCGCTGACCTCACCATTTTTTTTCTTTCAGACTGTGTAACCCCATGATTACATGGTGATGTTGATGCAATGTGACACGATATGTCAGTGGAGTTTCTAACAACTTATTTTGTAGCAGTAAAGGAAAAAAAAACAGCAGCTTGCCTGCTTACACCAAAGCAGAATTAAATAAATAAATAAATAAATAAATAAAAAGGAAATCTGATAATCACTCTTGAAACTTGCTCACAGGTAACTGGCAGCCTTTCCTGGAAGTTTCAGCTAGTACCATTGTGCACAAAATGCTTGACAGTCTTCCAGTCCATTTGGTAGATACCTGTATTTAGAAGTATTTGGGGAGAACGTTTGACTGGTTAACAAAAGGACCTCCAGTATCAACCTTGTGTATGAGCGCAGAGATCAAATCCTTAAGCTGGTTATGTTATATCCTTGGACATTTCCTCAGCTGGGGCTCAGTACTATTGGCCTTTTCATGCACACACTATTTAGGTTCTTCTGCTGCAGTCTCAAGGGGAACGTGTGCCCTTGCTCCAAATTTCAAATCTTTGCTAAAGATTTTACCATTCATTCAACAAAATACATATTTCTCTCTTCCTTTGCACAGAAATACAAATTTAACTGGAAACCTGCCAGGAGAATTAAAAAAAATATATACATTCCAGCTTGCATTAGAATAGCCCTATCCCAGGCCTTTCTATGGGAAAGTTTAAATCAGTATAAGGTGCAACAAAAGATCAGGAAATATTTTGAGCATTGTACAATATTGTCAAACTGTAAATGAACACCCCTGAACATGAGTAAATTGCAGAGGAAGTACTAAATCCAGAGCATGAAGAACAGCTTTTGTGAAACATCATCTGATAGTAATGCAGTGTGCTATATAAGAGAAGGAAACCC
>MU012868.1:75106-89973 GCA_011074415.1 Stictonetta naevosa
GCAGATTTGGCTTGTTTAAATTTTTTTAAAAAAAATTACCTAAAACCTTTACCAAGCTTGATGTTTAACACCTGTGCAAATGCTACAAAGCAGGGGGAGGGGGAGGGGAAGGGAAGTAGATATAGATATAGATATAGATGTCTTGCTGTTATTTGGAGAAACAGTAGTTCTCTGAAGAAGCAACAGTGAATGAGGTACCATGAAGGCCTGTGGAGGAGTCAGCATGAACTGGCATGCTTTTGCACCTCCCAGAGGTGAGTTACTTCCTGCTGAGTAGACCCTTGAGGGGTCTACTTTTGAAATTGAAGCCCTGTCATTGGAAAAGCTGTGTGAGCAACTTCAGCTATGAAGCTGTAGTGGTATTTTTTTGCCTATTTCTTATAAGTGCTCTGCTGTACACTGATGGAGGAAGATAATATTTAAGAGTTGATCTTTAGCCTTCAGATGTGTGAGCTATCTTAAATGTGTTCCACCAATCTTATTTTTCTAAGGTCATCCAAACAGGTGGCAATGAAATCTCATCTTGAAATTTATCTAAACACCTTAAAAATTTCAGACAGAGCTAATCTATGAGGAAATGACATCCTAATTTAGATCATCCAAAACAGCGGTCTGAGCTGTGATTTTTAGAAATGTTAAATGTGGATGATTTTCAGATGAAGTTAAGAGGAAGAGGAGGGTGTTGTTTAGCCACAGTTTCACACCTTCATCTGTGGTGAATGCTCACTTTGCTGGTCTAGTCTATGCTGGTCTTGAAAGATGGCTTCTGCTTTCTGACAGCAAGTCACCATGGGTGACTTGCTCCCTCTCAGGTGAGGCAAAGGTGTTCATCTACTGCAGGCATTTACAATGCAATCCTGTACTGGAGAGAGAAGTATCTGCAGCTCTCAATTCCTTTCATGGGCAGTAAATATTGACACTTGTATAGCAGAATTCAGCTGGCTGGCTTTAAATGCCTAATGCAAATAAGATGAATCATGTCCTAGAAATGGTATTTCTTCTGAACACCTTGAGAGCTAGCTCAGATGTAGGTATCTATATTGTTGGCCTAAAGTTAGGCAAGATTAGTCCATCTTAATAGTAATTAAGATATAATGTTCTGAATCTGAACCCATGCTGCTCTTCTTTGTGTGATTATTAGATTAAAAAATAATAGGATACAAATGCAGTGGTCAAAATCAATGCATGTAAATAGGCTTGGTCTCAGCTCAGCTATTAACATAGCTATGCAGCCTGGGGGGCCTGCTGATTCAAAATGCAGCTAGGAGCCCTGAAGGCTTCATTATCCAATTAGTAAAAGCTTTAATGTCTCAAGATGCTCCTGAGAAGAGCTGTCTTTGTTGGCTACCAGACGGGTAATCCACAAAATCTGGTCAATAACTGGCTTGGCATACTATTAGTATTTTTTTATAACTGGTCATGAATCATTATGAATTTAACAATAGCAATTAGAGATGAGTGAACTTACCATTGTGAAAGTTGGAATTTATCCTACAGCTTCTTCTATGTCCACATAAGTACAGCCTTAAGAAGGCTATGGAAAGCACTCTGCTTTTGTTAGAAGTATTATGATTTATTTTTCAAAAAAGTTAGGGGGATTCACCTTCGGTTAACTCACAGAGAAGCAGAACAGTGGTTAGCAGGCAGGTCACATTAATTCTTACATGAATAGTGACCACTTGTCTATTGTGGAGGCAGACCCTGCAGCATAAACAAATCCAGTAAGAAAGATAAATCAAGGCAGGGGAGACAATCAGTTGTCAAGATAGTATTCCTGAATGAAGAACCACCATTGTAGAAGAGCTCTAGGTCTGTTCTAAGCTTGCTTTTTCACTTAATTTTCCCTGAGCTGGCATGTGACATAGATTCTTCCTTATCTTCATTTCCCTACAAATGTCTTTTTGTCTCTTTGGGTATGAATTGTTTTTTTCTGTTGCAATTGGATGTCACCATCTCCATATGTATCTGTGAAGATATTTTTTATGATAAAAGGAAAAAGTGAGGGGATTTTGAAAAAGATTTAAAGAATCACAGAGTCATGTAGGTTGGAAGAGACCTCCAAGATCATCTAGTCCAATCTCTGACCTAACACAAACAAGTCCTCCACTAAACCATATCACTAAGCTCTACATCTAAATGTCTTGTAAAGACCTCCAGGGATAGTGACTCAACCACTTCCCTGGGCAGCCCATTCCAATGCCTAACAACCCTTTCAGTAAAGAAGTCCTTCCTAATATCCAACCTAAACCTCCCCTGGCGCAACTTCAGCCCATTCCCCCTTGTCCTGTCACCAGGCATGTGGGAGAACAGACCAACCCCCACCTCGCTACAGCCTCCTTTGAGGTACCTGTAGAGAGCGATAAGGTCGCCCCTGAGCCTCCTCTTCTCCAGGCTGAACAATTCCAGCTCCCTCAGCTGCTCCTCTTAAGACTTGTTCTCCAGACCTCTCACCAGCTTCGTTGCCCTTCTCTGGACTCGCTCGAGCACCTTGATGTCCTTCTTGTAGTGAGGGGCCCAAAAGTGAACACAGTACTCAAGGTGCAGCCTCACCAGAGCCAAGTACAGGGGGACAATCACTTCCCTGGACCTGCTGGCCACACTGCTTCTGATACAAGCCAGGATGCTGTTGGCCTTCTTGGCCACCTGAGCACACTGCTGGCTCATATTCAGCCAATTATCAACCAATACTCCCAGGGTTGTTAGTTAGTGACATGTTTGTAGAGTCATGAAGCCAAAAGGGGAATTCAGCATCCACTGAGTAATGAGATGTTTCTCTGTTGCTGAAATGCTTTTCCACCAGTGTAATAATTTCATTTGGTTTCAGTGCAGGCCTGGGGAGGCATATGCTCTAGTTATCCCAACAGGTCTCTTTCTGTCAGCATTTTTTAAGGACTGCAGTACATTTAACCTCAGTCTTGACTTACCCTAGTTCCTATTCCCCTGAATGCTGCGTAGTTGGTGGTGAGGAGCCAATCCTGGGAGGGTGAAAGCTTTTCACTCAAATCTCTCAAGTAGACAAAATGTATCTGAAATAGGATGACTTCAGGTAAATGCCTGAAGATCCCTGTGGAAAGATTTCTACATTTAGTTCTCCCCTGAGCAGTCTGTCAGGGGGAAAGGGGATCTGGAGCACATGTTGATGCTCTTTCATGAATTTGGCTCTTTGTTCCCTGGGATTTTGGTAGAACTGTCTGAAAACTAAGTCTGGTTAAATCAGCATCTTTTGGGGCTTTGTCTGTTTTTTTTGAGGAAAAAGTGAACAGCTTTTTGTCTGTAGCTCTGCTACTCTTATTTTTTTGTTTTCTGCTTTGCCATCCAAACTGAAGATTATTTTTTTGTCCAGCCTAAGTGATATCAACAGAATAGAATAAATGAGGATAAAATAGAGAATAAAAGAAAAGGAATCTTACTCCTAGGGGAGAAACTTTCATGGAGAATCTCATAATGTGTTTATTCTGATGGACACAGACTAAAGCTCCCTTTCATGAGCAGCCCCAGGTCTGAAAACATGATTTAGTTCAGAGATGTGCTGTTTTGGATCTGGGGGTGATTTACTCATATTAGCCTGAGCCATTAAATCTGGTTTAAATGCATCTGCAATTCCAGATACACTGAGGAGACTCGATTAGGGCCTTAGTTGGGGTCTTGACTCTCCCAGCTCAGGTGTTTTGTAGGGTCTGGTTTTTTTTGTGTGCTCAAGGGCAAAAATCCCCTTGTGTATTTCTTTGGATTCCGGTTGCAGAGGGTTAAGATTCAGCTGAAATCATGGTGAAGTGACAATCCCTATCCCTGAAATCTGTGGAGGTGAATGTGGGAGGAAAGTTAAAAGTTGTCAGTGTGGAACAGTAATGTTATCTCTGTCTTCCTGAATACAATTCATAAATATAACAATTGAAATCATAGCCTTGACACTTGAGACACTGTCTCTTTTTGGCACTGACTTTGTTCAATGGATGCTTGCTCTATTGGAAAGAACAGAGCTAACAGCTTTGTTAGGGGCTTGATTAACAACCAGCTTTAATGCATGGCCAAGCTGCCATGTAGCATGGCAATCATTCCGTGTCTGTACTTGCTACATGACCCTAGCAATAAAAACACTGCTAACTGCTGAGAGCAGCTTGAAAAAAATAAAGGAAGCATTAAAATAGGGGAGCTGAGACAGTGGCATGGGCTTTTATCACCATTTTGCTAATGAACCTTATCCAAAGCAGTTGACCTTAAATGTTTTGTTAGTTTGACAGCCCCTTACTCAGAAACCAGTGCCAAGGCTTACAGTGCATGTGGGGCTGGAATATTGGCCTGAACACTGTTTTAAGGGACTCCTAAAGGTTCTAGTTACTTTAGTTCCCCCAGAACCCCCGATTCTTCTGCAGTGAAAATAAGTTAATCTGCTCCCAGGAGTCTGGTTTGAAGCAAACCAAGAATAAATGTGTAGAGGGAGCAGAGGCTGGTATGTACAATGGACTGCATCTTACAGTCCTATGGGCAGTGTATAGTGGAGCAGGACTCACTCCTGGTAACAGGAACATGTCTTAGTAATTAAGCTAATATCTTTTTTCTAGCTATGTGCTACGCACTTTTGGAGAATGATCAAAACTTAGTTTCTTGTTCTGGCTGCAGTGCTCTGCCCCCATACTGGGAGCCATTGTAATCCCATTAACTCCTGATGCAGTTAAAAAGAAACCACAGTGACCCAAGTTTGCACAGATACTTATAAACTCCTCCAATGATTTAAAAAAAAAAGGGCATTGGAAACTTCTAGTGACTCACTCTGAGAACTTAGTAGTCTGAGCTTTCTGCTCTTCTGAGAGATGGCCCCTCCAGCAGCATGTGCTTGGGCACTGGTTCAATCCTAAATCAGGTGGAAGAGATCCAGCAAGTGAATCACCAGCATCTGCCTTCTATGTGCTCACGAGGTATCCAGGCTTATCTGGGGAGGTCTGCTGGGTACCTGCCCTTAGCATAGCACAGCAGTCAGAGGACTTCTGGAGCTCATCCCCTCACCCCAGGAAAATATTATTTTCCAAGACTAAAATACTGCAGTAATGGTTGAAGTCCTTGATAAGATGCAGAAACAGTTTCCTTTTCAGTTCTCATGCACCGTTGAGAATGAAGCCCTTTAAGCTTTCATTTGTTTGTTAAACACAGGATGAACTACAATATTCTTCTCTGGAGACATTTCTATTTGGAGTTATAGGTTGTGGAGAGATACTCTACTACAAACCAACTGTGAAAGCTTATTGTCTCTATCTCCCAGCAATAAATGAATTCCATAAGTTGCAATTAATGATGCAATCAGGGAGTCTAGTTAAATGAGTGGCAGTCTTCCAAATGCATTGGCTTTTACTTCAAGAAAGGGCAGAGGTGTTCTATATTTTGGCAGTGCTTGCATGCCTCCTTGTGCCAAGAAAGGCCCATTGAAGCTGGAGAGACATTGCATAAAACAATGCAGTAATGTCTTAGCATAGCAAGTTATTGCATATTTTGTAAGAGCTCTGCTCAGCATCCATTAAGTCAGGCCCGTGAGACAGGGTAGTGTTAGTCACCAACAGCTAGCATAGTCCTAAATTGTGCTGGCACTGGATGCAAGATTAAATTTTGAGTTGTGCTGCTAACTTGCTCTATGCTGCTTTCTGTTGTAGTGTGCAAGTTTGGTTGGTGTAAGAAATAAAGGTAATTTCCTGTCTCACAGGTCAGAAAGAATTTATTGTAGGGAAGGGAGGCTAAGGACAGGCTGCCTTCTACTCCTTTTGATATTGCATGATGCAGTTCATATTGTCCTGATTATGTGGCCGTGGAAGTCCACCTGGCTGCCCAGACCCTTAGTAAATCTGATGTCTCAGTCCTGGTCCAGGAAAAAATCAAAACATAAAACATGTAACGAGCTCAACCTTGTCTGCCTGAGTTTGCTTGGAGTCTTAAATGGCAGCTCTGCACTGTGCTCTCAGGTGTTCATTTCAATAAATGCCATCAGGTTGGCACTGAAAAGCCAGAAGTTCCTGCAGACAGGACAAATATGTTGCAGTAGAACATCTAACAGCTCTGCAGAGTTTGCTTGTTTTTCTTGGTGGTGTTGGAATGGCAGTTTGAGTCCACACAGAAGAATTCAGCTATAAAAGTCTAGGAAATCCCTTGTAAAGAGAGCAAGTATTTGTTCCAGCTAAGCTGTTTCTGAAGGATACAAGAAGAGACAGATGGTGTAAGGAAAGAGAAACTGGTTAAAAAAGTAAAATCCACTAACACGTGTGTTGTTGGCACTGAAAGAAAAGAACTTCTTACCCCCCAAGATTCTAAATCCACGTAAGTCCAAGCAGATCCTCATGTATCCAACTCAGCTCACTTTGCTTCCACCCCAGAAGTGTTTTTAAACAATATTTTATGTAAATGTGAACTTCTGGACCCCTACCCCACCATTTTCCCTCATTCCACCAAACTCAAAAACACTTTAGAGCTATGCCCAGCACAAAGGCAGGGAGCTGGTTACCCACAGGGGCTGCCTAACCTCTGCAACCATGCTTTGATATGGATCCTTTTCAGCAGCAAAATGCTTCTTCAGCTTAGTTTTTTTAGCTGTTTTGACTGCTGCTCAGCTAGGCAGAAATGCCGGCCTGGATTTTGAAAATAGCTTACCTGCTCAAGCTTGTAATCCTGTGTATATCGTGTACTGGGGTTGTAACTGGCTTGGCTCCTTGGGGGGGGTGCGGGATGCATTGCTTTAGTGTGTGCTTTGCTGCAGGTGAGGACCTGACTCCTTTGAGCAGCTGCTGTGTGCTCAAATAACACAGCAGCATTACAGTGCTTTGTTTGCACATTTTTTGTATTAGACTATAAAAGCCCCACCCAGCTGTATTTGTCTTCTTTTAATGTTTCCTTTCCTCCAGTGTTCTCTTTGCTGTATTTGCCACCTCTTTTAACATTTTTTCCTCCTTTTTTATTCTCCTGCTGCTTTTTCCACCCTTTCCTCTTCTCCCTCCTCACCACCCTGTAAGCACCACCAGGTCTACCCATACCACCAACGTAAAGGATGCTTCCTGGCAAGAGGTATTTTTATTTTGGGGTGTGTGTGCAGAGCCTGAATCATTATCAAATGTTGGGTAGGACCATCCCATGAAGAATATCCAGCTCAGGGTGAGACTGGCTTATGTCTTCTGTTTGCAGTCTACTTCCATTGATTGCTCCAGAATTAAAGCATTTTCCAAATGAGAGCTGGTTTAAGGTCCCCCAGCTGCCTGCAGGATGTGGGCTAGGGGAGGAAGATGGGGATGCAAGGTAGTTTCTTTTGGTGTTTTCATCACAGTACTTCTCAAGTGGCTACACTTAAATTGTCTCCTTGGTCTGGTGACTGCAGTAGATGGATGGAGGTGGACAGGCTCTTTTTTGAGCTAACCAGGGATGACAAGTCCCATGACATGGGATTTATGGAATAATGCAGAGCATTCAGAGGAGACAAAGGTGTTTTCATGCAGAAAGCACAAGGATGGGAATGGGATACTTGATGCCTGATATAAAAGGTATGGGAATGGTTAACTGTGCATTCTGATTTTGCTTTCAGCATTCTGTATAGGCTGGAGCTTTTGAGACATGCAAGTTTCCATTTGTGTTTTGTCTTTTCTAAGTCACAAATGCCTTGCATAGGCTAGGGAAATGAGCTACATGTAGGAGATGGTTCAGAAGGGTAAGCAAACATCTTCTCTAGTTGACAATAGGAAAATGGCTGCTTCCCCCTACTTAAGGGGTTTGTGATGAGTACATACAAATAGTATTTAAAAAATAAAGGGAGTCATCACAAGTTCAAAAGATAAATCCACACTGGTCAAAAGTAGCATGGTAACCGGTGTGGGAATAATGGGATTAGCTTGATGTTGAAAAAATTGCTGCAATTACTATTTTGACTCTGGATGGATCAACTGTTTAGGGGTTCACCCCCCCCCACACTGTTTTGGGCAAAGGCTGAACACAGTCTGCTCTGCTACTGATACTCAAATGAGCTCATTTGAAGGGAGTGGGGATACACTTACATGAGCTGCAATAACACCTTATTTACAGGGCAGTCATGCAAAGAGTTAGCTGTGTTCAGGGCTGCATCCTCTGAGCTAGTTTCAGTGGTGTGAAGCAGACAAACTCATAGGGGTGTGCCAACTCTGTGTCACATGAATAGTACACTAGTGAGTCTAAATGAACATGTTCAAAGTCTTCCTGTTGCCCAACATCAAGTCCCTCTACTGAGTTGTGAGAACAAGGATTCTTTAAGGACAATTTTAACACAGGAAAATATTTTAGGACAAAATTCAAGCACTATTGGAGAACTGGTGTATTTACACTGTAGAAAGAAGGCACATGACTGAGAGTACCTTGAAAAATTAACTGTCTCAGAGTGGATCAAATTTTAAGGTACACTAGTACTTCCAAAATTTCTATATAAGACATTTAAAGTAAAGGTGGTATAAAAGAAGCAATACTAATACTGTGTTTGAGCCTGAACTTGCACATGCAATAGCCTCCAGCATGACAAAGGGCACAAAAAGTGAAAATGAAGTCTAGATGAGAAATTTATGGCTCAGGTGATTAATGAGGGGTGACAAAACCTCCTTTATTTTAAAGACTGAAGTTGACAGCAACCAAATCTTACCTGAGATAACTAGGACAAGGGAGTAGCACTGGGAGAGAGCTCTCTGTGCAGTGCTGAGTAGAGATTTTTCAATAGTCAGTGCTTATCACCCTGACACCTTTCCCATGCAATAAATATACCATAGCTTCACAGCCCTGATTTGTTCAGCTAGGTGGGTGAAATGTATGGTCTGCATTGTACAGAAGGTTGGACTGGGTGATCTTGTTGGTCTCTTCTGACCTTAAAACCCATGAATTGTAGCACAGTGGTGAATGCTTCTTGAATTAAAGTCTAGAACCAGGGGAGAGGCTCCTATGGAACAGAATGAGGATCTGGGAGGTTCTGTGGGATATCAGGTTGTCTCCATTCAAACTCCTCTTTGCACAAGGCAGGCAGTATGCAGCAAGCCCAGGAGCAGGAGGATTTGCTGCCTTGGTGCAGGTGGCTGGTGCATGACAAATGGGCTGTAGCAACCTCCGCTGTCACAGCGTGGAAAGGCCAGAGCCTGGGAAAAGCTGGAGGTGCTTCAAGTATGATTCTTAAGTGCCTAAATCCAAAATTGTGATGCTGATTCAGCTGTTATGTAGCCCCACAGGCAGTGAGATTTCAAGGGCACCTCAGGTTTTTATGCTTAGTTTTTCCAGATGCCTAAAGTATTTTCTCACTCCCAATAAATTTCCAGAAATCAGCAATGACTTCAGTCTTCTCCCTTGAGAAGTGAGAGCCAATGGGTTTTCTCAGATGACCTCTGAGGCTGGGGTTTTTGACTTGACATTGTTTAAAACACCAGAAGGGAGACCCTTCTTTCATAAAACAGCCCTCATGCACAGAGGGGATATCCACACCCAACCTTTCCCTCTATGAAGGTGTCAAGTCCCTGTTTCTGGCCTCTCAGGAAACTGCTTTAGCCACTAATCTGTAAAGTGGTGTAGGAAAGAATTCAAGGTTCATGGTGAGAAGAAGCAAGGTAGGCTCAGCTCATTTCCAAGAGCATCTGTGAGCAGGTGGGTCTGCTGTTAAGGATAGAAGAAAGTTTTACAAGGAAACGGCTAAGAATGGCCAAACAGAAGTAGAATATTTTGGCTGATTCTGTGTTACTGGACATAAAAACAATATAGTTGATCTTGGAAGGCTAGTGTTGGATCTCATCTCTATTCAAAACACAGTAAGTGGTCTTTTGTTTCCTAAGACTGATTTTTCTTTTTTAAAAATCTTAGCAAAATACAGAAAGCCACCAAATCAAAGACTCTATTTAAATAAAGGATTGTTAAAATGCAATATTTGCTATCTAAATTTGGCTGTGACAATCTGGTTTCTACTCCATCTTCTCCAAATATAGTATTTTCTTTCCTGTTGAAGTCCAAAGATGACCACCTTTTTCAAATTACCTTCTATTGGTACAATAAACCAAATTAAAATGTGAGCACTGAGCATCTCTCAGACCTCTTTATGAAAGATTGCTGTTTTCCTAAACATTTCCTCAGGCCTAGTTATATCCCAGAAGTTCACCCAGAAATCAATGGAAATTTTTCTTTTAAGGAAACTTTTCCTTTAATAGTCACAGGACTGGAATTAAATGCCTTAGGAAAAGTTGTTGCTGGATTAACTGAAGAATTAATAACTTCATATATTCTCTGGATTTCGTTCCTGTTTTCCATGTTGTTGTGATGACCTCAGCTTTCAGAGCTGTTTCTATCCCCTAGGTACTACCTAGGGGATTCAGTTTCCATGTACATTTCTGTCCCACTTTCTGTCCTCTGTGGCACTCTCTGAGCCTTTGTCTAAGTCTGAATTAGCAAGAAGCACCACTTGTGATTCCTAGAAATGCATATGCTGATTTTACTGACCTGTAGTCTCATGTTTAAAGGCCAGCTGGCAGCTGAAACTGAACAGAACAGATATTGATTTTCATGAAAAACACTGGAATTTATTATCTTTGAGACCTCTACCCTTCTGTCAAAGCTGATCAGTGGGCTTACATCTTATTGAAAGAGACTGACAGATGGCTGGACAGGCACAAAGCATGATCACGCAAGCTCTGTTAAGACTTGTTCTCCAGGACCCTCACCAGCTTCGTTGCCCTTCTCTGGACTCGCTCAAGCACCTCCATGCCCTTCTTGTAGTGAGGGGCCCAAAAGTGAACACAGTACTTGAGGTGCAGCCTTACCAGAGCTGAGTACAGGGGGACAATCACTTCCCTGGACCTGCTGGCCACACTGCTTCTGATACAAGCCAGGATGCTGTTGGCCTTCTTGGCCACCTGAGCACACTGCTGGCTCATATTCAGCTGACTATCAACCAAAACTCCCAGGTCCTTCTCTGACAGGCAGCTTTCCAGCCACTCATCTCCTAGCCTGTAGCTCTGTTTGGGGTTGTTGTGCCCCAGGTGCAGGACCTGGCACTTGGCCTTGTTGAACTTCATACAGTTGGCCTCAGCCCATCGGTCCAGCCTATCCAGATCCTCCTGCAGAGCCTTCCTACCCTTGAGCAGATCGACACATGCACCTAACGTGGTGTTGTCTGCAAACTTACTGAGGGTGTACTCGATCCCCTCATCTAGATCACTGATAAAGATATTAAAGAGAACTGGCCCCAGTACTGAGCCCTGGGGGACTCCACTAGTGACTGGCCTCCAACTGGATTTGACTCCATTCGCCACAACTCCTTGGGCCTGGCTATCCAGCCAGTTTCTAACCCAATGAAGCGTATGCCAGTCCAAGCCATGAGCACCCAGTTTCTTTAGGAGAATGCTGTGGGAAACGGTGTCAAAAGCCTTACTGAAGTCAAGGTAGACCACATCCACAGCCTTTAAAATCCAATGTACCTGGATTAATATTACCTCTAGCAGTGATTAATTGTAACTTAGGTCATAATATGCAGCATGAGTTATAGAATCATAGAATATCCTGATTTGGAAGGGACCCATAAGGATCGTCAAGGTCCAGCTCCTGGCACTGCACAGGTCTGCCCAAAAGTTTAGACCATGTGACTAAGTGCACAGTCCAGTCTCTTCTTAAATTCAGACAGGCTTGGTGCAGTGACTGCTTCCCTGGGGAGCCTGTTCCAGTGTGCGACCACCCTCTCGGTGAAGAACCTCCTCCTGATGTCCAGCCTAAACTTCCCCTGCCTCAGCTTAACACCGTTCCCGCGGGTCTTATCACTGGTGATTATGGAGAATAGGTCACCTGCTTCTCCACTCCCCCTTGTGAGGAAGTTGTAGACTGCAATGAGGTCCCCCCTCAGCCTCCTCTTCTCCAGGCTGAACAGGCCCAGTGACCTCAGCCGCTCCTCATATATTTTCCCCTCCAGGCCCTTCACCATCTTCTTTGCCTTCCTCTGGACACTCTCCAACAGTTTAATGTCCTTTTTGTACTGTGGTGCCCAGAATTGCACACAGTGTTCAAGGTGAGACCGCACCACCCCAGAGTAGAGTGGGACAATCACTTCCCTCGACCAACTAGCAATGCCGTGCTTGATGCACCCCAGGATATGGTTGGCCATCCTGGCTGCCGGGGCACACTGCTGGCTCATATTCAACTTGCTGTCAACCACAACCCCCAGATCCCTCTCTGTGGGGCTGCTTTCCAGCATCTCGTCGCCCAGTCTGTGTGTATAGCCAGGGTTGCCCCGTCCCAGGTGCAGGACCTGGCAATTGATTTTGTTAAACTTCATGCAGTTGGTGATCGCCCAGCTCTCCAATCTGTCCAGATCTCTCTGCAAGGACTTTCCACCCTCATCTGTGTTCACAACTCCTCCAAGGTTGGTGTTGTCAGCAAATTTGCTCAAAACACCTTCTAGTCCTACATCCAAACCATTTATAAAAACATTGAAAAGGACTGGCCCTAAAGGGGAGCCTTGAGAGACTCCACTAGTGACCATCCGCCAGCCTGATGTGGCCCCATTTACCACAACCCTTTGAGCCCTGCCCATCAGCCAATTGCTCACCCATTGTATGATGTTTTTGTTTAGCTGTATGCTGGACATTTTGTCCAGTAGGATCCTATGGGAAACTGTGTCAAAAGCCTTGCTGACGTCCAAAAAGGTCACATCAGCTGGTTTCCCTTGGTCAACTAGATGGGTGATCTTATCATAAAAGGAAATCAAATTTGTCAGGCAGGACCTACCCCTCATGAACCCATGTTGGCTGGGACCAATGATGGCATTGACCCCAGGTGCGCTTCAATAACTTCAAGAATCATCTTCTCCATTATTTTACCAGGCACTGACGTGAGACTGACAGGCCTGTAATTGCTAGGCTTTTCTTTCTTGCCCTTCTTGAAAATTGGCACAACATTTGCTAGCTTCCAGTCTACTGGGACCTCTCCAGATTCCCAAGATCGTTGAAAAATAATTAAGAGAGGTCCCGTGATGATGTCAGCCAGCTCTCTAAGCACCCTGGCATGAATCCCATCTGGACCCATGGATTTGTATGGATCTAGGTGGAGCAGCAAATCCCGCACACGTTCAGGGTCGGTTGGGAATTTGTCATTCCCACTGTCATGGTCCTTCAGCTCAGGGCACCCGGGGTCCCGAAGCCCATCATCAGTAATGAAGACAGAGGCGAAGAAGGCATTAAATGTCTCTGCTTTGCCTATGTCATTGTTTGTGAGGAGACCTTCCCCATCAAGTATCGGACCTATGTTTTCTTTGGTTCTCCTCTTTCTGTTCATGTATCTAAAAAAACTTTTTTTATTGTCTCCCACAGACATGGCCAGCTTCAACTCTAGTTGGGCTTTGGCCACACAAATTTTCTCCCTACAAACATGAACAGCATCCCTGTGTTCCTTCCTCGTCGCCTGACCCTCCTTCCAGCAGCCGTACACTTTCTGTTTTCACCTAAGCTCCAGCGGAAGATCCCTGGTCAGCCAGGCTGGCCTCCTGCCCTGCCTGCCTGACTTCCTATATTTTGGAATTGCTTGATCTTGTGCTTTTAGGAGGCAGTGCTTAAAGACTGACCAGCACTGATGGACGCCAATGCCTTCAAAAGCAGTTTCCCAGGGGACCTTGCTGACTAGTTCCCTGAGCAGCCTCAAGCTGCTCACGTCTCCCACAAGACCCTCTCTGTTCTCCAGGAACAGATCTAGGAGGACACCTTTCCTAGTTGGCTCCCTTAGCATCTGCACCAAGAAGTTATCATCTAGGTGCTTTATGAACCTCCTGGACTTGCTCATGTCAGCTGTGTGGTGATCCCAGTTGATGTCTGGCAAGTTGAAATCCCCCATAAGGACAAGGGGAGTTGATCTCGAGGCATCTCTTAGTTCTACAAAGACTAATTTATCAGTGTTGTCGTCCTGGCCGGGTGGTCTGTAATAGACTCCCACAATGACATCCCCTTTATTTGTTCATCCCTTAATCCTTACCCAGAGGCTCTCAACTTTGCCATTGCCAACCTGAAGTTACACACAGTCCAGCCCCTGCTTCACAAACATCGCCACCTCGCCTACCCTGCCTGTCCCTCCTGAAGAGCCTGTAACCATCTACTGCAACACAACAGCCACAGCACTCATCCCACCAGGTTTCACTTATGCCAGTGATGTTGTAGCTGTGGGACTGGGCCAAGACTTCTAGCTCATCCATTTTATTCCTCATACTGCATGCGTTTATGTAGAAGCACTTCAAATGAGCCTCCCTACGTGCAGCACCTTGTGGAGCAGACCAAAGGACCTCACTAGCACACAGTCCCTCTGATTTTAGCGCACTGTCCCTTAGGTCATCACCGGCATGCCTGGTTTTATCCCTTTCCCCCTGTGACTCTAGTTTAAAGCCCTATCTATCTATCTAGCCCTGCGACCTCATGAGCAAAAATCCTTACCCCTCTCTGAGACAGGCACTTCCCATCTGGTGCCAGCAGGCCTGGTGTCATGTAGACCTTCCCATGATCGAAAAACCCAAAGTTCTGCTGGTTACACCAGTCCCAAAGTCACGTGTTAATGTGATGAGTCTGCTTGTCAACATCAATCCCCCCTATCGGAAGGACAGAGGCAAACACAACCTGTGCCCCTGATCCCTTAAGTAGTCACCCCAAAGCCCTAAAGTCCCTTTTGATTACTCTCGGACTTCTCCTTGCTACCTCATCATTACCAGTCTGAAAGACCAGTAGCGGGTAGTAGTCAGTGGGCCATACAAGGCGAGTGACTTTCTTAGCAATGTCTCTCACCCGAGCCCCAGGGAGGCAACAGACTTCCCTGTGGATTGGGTCCAGTTGGCATATCGGGCCCTCTGTCCCTTTCAGAAGGGCATCCCCCATGACAATAACCTG
>MU012868.1:120732-140443 GCA_011074415.1 Stictonetta naevosa
TTAAACACAAAATGTTTTCTGAATTAAAGCTTGATTTATCTCTTCTGCCTCCAAAAGCAAAAGCTCCAGTCCTTTAGACCACAGGAAAGTTGCCAGCTGTGGAAATATTAAGGCTTTTACTGTATGCAATTGAGCTGTTCTGATTCCATCTGCTAAAATGGTAAATTTTCACATATGCTTGTTTTGACTGATACCCAATACTGAGTACTTTGTAAGGCAGTTACACATGCAGGCCTGGTAAAAAATATTCAGCTCCTGCCAACTCAGGAAAACGATTGGTTTGTTAGCAGAAAGTGACAGGTTGGGCCTTCGTGACTTAAGTGGAGAGGGACAGTGTTCGTAAACCACTCTTATTTTGTCGGAAAAAAATGTTTTTTAAAACTAGGAGATACTATGTTTTTTCTGGCCATCATGGGAAATTAGGTGAAATAGCTAGAAAAAGGAATATACATCCTGGTGAAATTCTTTTAATTTAAGGATTGCCAATATCTTAAAATCAGTGCTGAGTTGATTTTATTAATCTTGCTGTTAGGTCTCCCTATTTTCATCTCATGTCATTAATAAGTGCTTGGACATTTTAGCAGACGAAAACTTCAGGAAACACAGAAATTCTTCCTTTGAGGCCACTCCTTTCTTCTCATGGAACATGTAGGACTAGAACAACAAAATTTTCTAAGAATAAATCCCTGTGGTATATTAGTGTGAAATATTGTCAGTGGCAACTCAAAGATTGTGTAGTCTCAAGAGAAAGAATGCAATTTAAAGCTTCTTATTTTAATTGCAAAATTGTATCATTCTTTAGTTCAGTCTTTGGCTAGGAAAAAAAGAAAAAGCCTAAACTGAATTATAGCCAAGTATGATGGATGCTTCTTACAACTGTTTAGGAGGGAAACGTGGAATCTTACAGTAATTTCAATTGGAATGGACCTCTGGAGGTCACCAAGTCAAACCCTGCCCTCAGACCAGAAAGTACTGAATAATCCTATTTCCAATCAAAACTGTGGGGAAATAAGGGCAGGCAGAAGGTCAGGATTTGATTTCCAGACAGCCTGCTTTCCCATGAATTTTATTCTCCCAGTTTTCAGGGCACACTGAACAGCTTCCAGGGAGAACCAGCAACATCAGCAAAGTCCTTAGCAGATTTCACAGGGACTCCAGATTTTCTGTCTTTTAGACATAAAAGTTTTGGAAGGGGTTAGGGTATTTTTCCTCTATTTTGTTTTACTTTATATTAAAATATTTTTGAAAGATCTGATCAGTATCCTCTTTTCGTGTTTCTGAGAGCACAGAAATAAGTTCAGGTGCCAGCATTATATATCTAATGATGAGAGTAGCTTTTTAGATGAAAGGTTTATATTACATCCCTAGAAAATGGAAAACTTGGATTACCTGTTCTTTTTAATGTATAACTTGCTGCCCTTGATCAAGAAATGCTTTGACCTCAGTCATCACATGCTCAGCTCAGTTATTTAAAATATGGTTGCAGTCTCATTAAAGACAAGAAAGGTCAGGATTTGGGTTTTATGTTTTGCTTGAAAGATTTGGACATTCCAGACTGCACAGAGCTTTCTAAAATAATTCTGGGATTTCTGTCAGTTTTGATTTATAACAACATATGTCAGATTTAATTACACCATCACTCTATCCATTCATCACCCATGTTGCTCTCCACAACACTCTTCACCAAATCTCCAGCGGATGCAATGACCTGAACTTGTTTCAGCAGTGACAACAGGATTAGATGTCCCTTTACCATTATGCTTTGCAGATTAGTGACCCCACTAGAACTGCATAAAGCAGAGATGCTGGGGTTGCCCTTGCCCAAGCCTGCTCCATAACACACATCACTGTTAACAATCCTTGCTGAGGGGACCTGAAGCAGATCTGCACTGGGGATACATACTTTATATGCAAATCTAACTCATCCTTAGCACCTTTGAGTGGGGTTGTGTGGGTGAAGCAAGTTCACTGAGAAGGATCTAAGATCCTTGAACCATGCAGCATTATCTGGTGTAAACCATTTCTGGACTCCTCATCTTGGTTTTGTGCAAACAGAACGAAACAATATAACAAAACAAAACAACCCAAACCCTGAACTCTTTCTGCTTCTGTTTCTTAATTATCAGGAAGTATGTTTTAATCAATGCCAAGGCACTGCTCTCTGATCAAAGGTAGAGGAGATACAGGTATAATTATAGAATTACTCTGTTGCACCAGATCAGTACTTGCTGGAGTAGTCAGACTTCAAATCTGAGCTCTTTCATCTGATGCTTTAAATTCACAGTCAAAATACAATGTTGATGTTTATCTTTTGTTTTACTTAGTTTGGTTTGATCTCTCCTCAGCTTTAAATTTCCTTACAGTAATAAATACAAATAACTGTCAGGCTATCATGGCAGCAGGTTCATCACTGAACAGAGACTGAAGTTCAAATACAGAATTCAATTAGAATTGGACAATGTTTGTGTGAGGGCAAAATCTTCCTAAAATCAATCTTTATTTTTCCTCTGAAACATTTAATTCTTTTGAAAGGAAGTTTGATTTTGAAGCTAAGGACTTGAATTTGGGCTCTAAAGAGGTTAATCCTAAGTAACGTTTTGGACCTTGGGAAAATTTCAGGTAGCTTAATCCTAGATAGGAATTATACTGTATCACACAATTATAGAATAGCTAAGGTTGGAAGGGGATGTCTGAGGGTCATCTGGTCTAAGCCCCTGCTCTGAGCAAGTCTGCCTTCAAAGTTAGGTCTAGTTGTTCAGGGCCTTGTTCAGCTGAATTCTGAAAATTCTGAGAATGGAGATCTGCACAATCTGCTTCCATGTATAACCACTCTCCGAGTGAAAATTTTTCCTCATACCCAGTGGAAATTTCCTTTACAACATCTGGTGAGCCACTCTGAGAAGAGTTGAGGTTTGTCATCCCTATAAGCCCTCTTTGGTAGCTGAAGATAGCAATTAGATCCTACCTTAGTCTTTCCCTGGCTTAGCACTTCTGTTTGCATCTTTGCATGCAAAGTCCCCAGAAACAGGGGGAAGAAGTTAGGCACTTTAGGTATGCATTTTTGTTGTTGTTGTTTTTTACTGTTGTAGTTTATTTGTTTGTTTATTTTTCTAGTGTTAAAATGCCATTGGGCAATACCTGGAAATAACCAAACTAAAGTTCCTCTTTTGAACTGACTGAATTCTTCATTCTTTTCTGCATATTGAAACAAGGAATGAAATCACTGTACCTGTGTCCACCCTTAGAGCTATGATACCAAATAGGTAGCATAGGAAAATGTAAAATTCCTGGTTTTTGTACAGAGAGAGTTGAACTCATGTCTTTCACTTCCTACTTGTCAGAAATAAATAAAATGCAGTTTGCAATGGCTATCATCTATTACCCATACAGTGTAACTCTATGACCTTGTAAAACCAAGAAAAGGCTGAAATTCTGGCACCGGGCTATAGAGCTCCTCACCACAAGATGTCATTGGGACCAAGAAATTAGTAAGATTTGCACAAATAACAGGAATATCCAGAAAGATCACAGATAATGCTAACAAAACCTTTATGAAAGGGATGTAAGACTTTGTGTTTTAGGGTTTAAATCAATCTGTAACTGTTATGATTTAGGATGAAACATTCTCTGCGAACAGATTACCAAACATCTGCCTTCTGCAGGCTTAGTACACATTCCTCTGAGGCATCTAGCCCGGACTGCTATTGGAGTCTGGATATGTACTAGTTAGCTCATGTGTCTGTTCTGATCTGGCACTTCCTACTTCATTCTGGCTTTCTTTCTTTTTTCTTTTTTTTCCTTTTACTAGAGGCAAAATATTACCAGAGAAAAGAAAGATGCTTTTCCTGCAGTGTTCCCTCGTCCCTAAAGACCTGATTTTTGTATGAAGTGGTGGAGATAAACAGAAAATAAAACTATCATGCTCCATGATGTCTTTGGAGTTAGAATCCTCCAGAACAAATGCCTGTTGCCATTTTCCCTCTCCGTATCATCCCTTCTTCTCACTGTGCAGCCATGTATTCAAAAATTGTGCATTTACCATAATTCTCTGCATTCCTATGCTATCTTTCCCCATTTGCTTGGCTAGCACTTCAATTTCCCTGACTACAGTAAACAGTTCATCTTGCGGGCTTCAAACCTCCCATCGCAGATATCCCCTTGGTGAGAAACAGATGAGTACCCACACCAACATCCCTTTTCATACTGCATGACCCAACACTCCCTCACTTTGTCTTTGTTTCTGGTAGGCTGCACAAAGCTCTGTGATAGATCACAGCTCCATTGTGTGTACACATCACTCTCACCCAACCTTTCATACTATGTTAATTTTAGTTAATTCATTCCCTGCTGTGAATTTAAATCACTGGGACAATTTCACTTGCCATGTAACTGAAACTAAGTTTGCTAGAGAGTAGAATAAATTAATTGACCATACTATTTTTATATCTTAAAGATCATTGCTCTTTTAAATAACACAAGTTCTAACTATGTAACAGAAGATGATTGATATGTCTATTTTCCATACAGTATAACACAACTTAATGGAGTCATAAGATTTCTGCCAACACGTTATACGATTTGGCATCTAAATAGCTCCTAGATTACTGGCATCCATGTCTTCTACCACAAGTGATCACATACCATGGTGGCAGCTGTGATATAAATCACAGGAGTCTCTCTCTCTATCTGTCATTGCTGTAACTAGGTTCCAGGAAAAGGAAAAAGGAATCTATCTACAAGCAGGTGAAATCCACAGGACTATGCACAGTGATTTCAAGCTCAACAGTTTCATTGCAATGGAAATATTACACCCCCCAGTAATTTGTTCATTTGTTGACCTGAGAAAATATTTATAGGTTTTGCTTTTGGAGACAATCTGCAATACTAGCTCTGTCCACTTCCCTCACTGGCTGGTAGAGTCTAACTCCATGCCAGAAATGTACCACTGTGTCGACTCTTTGTCATCAGACAGTGATTATGCTCAGCAGGACACTGTATCTAAAGTTTGAGACTTTTAGGTAACCTGAGGTGTTAGACAACTTTATTCCTTCAGATAATTTCAGTGCTACAGTAGCATGGTACTTCAGCCAGAAGGAGGGTGCAGTTCAAGTCAAAAGATTTCTCAAAAGAGTGGTGTGCAATGTCCACTGATTTAGACGAGGTTTATTTAAGTATCATCAGCTGCATGGCTGTTGCTCATGGTTACTGCTAAATGTCTTATTTCTGAACTGATCACTGTTCTCCTCAAATGAGAGAACTGGTCTTATGCAGAAAAATACAAGACAAAACCTACAGGAAATTCCCGTAACATAAAGAGCAAAGGCATTACCTCTTGGTTGTATCACTCTACAAATGTTGACATATAATCAAAATCTCAGCCTTTACTAATTTCAGTCCAAATTAAGGTCTCAAAGCTAGCAACACTGATGAAATAGCTCTACACTTCACCCCCTTCAAGGTTCACAGCATGAGAGACTCTCAGGTACATGGAGGAGTAGTGATCAAACCTCCAAAGAAGAGCTTTCAGAACTTCTTTTTTTTTTTTTTTTTTTTTTTAATCCCCATCATTGTGATTTGTCTTCTGCTCACCTCTCTGCTCTGTGAAGGGTGTTTGTGAGGACAGATCACAACCCAGCCCACAACCCTGGGCAGAAGAGTGCTACAGGGGGACCCTTACCCAAAGTGCTTTAAACTCTCACCAGAGTGCCACCAAACCCTCCAATAAATACAAAAAAACTAATTGGAAATGATTCAGATGTTGGTTTTGGCAGAAGGAGAAGAGCTTGTTTCTGACACCCTAAGTTGCAGACAGTAATTTTAACAATGGTTTAGCTACACTGTGCACAATGTTCAGCTGGGAATTAAGCATTGTGATCTTGATGCCATCTTAGTCATTAGAAATGCCATGCATGAGCCCATTTCAGACCTCAAAATACAATTTCTTTCTGGACCAAGTGACTGCATTTCTCCAGTAATTTCATATTTGGATTGAACAGCTGAAATGAATTATGAAACTTTCTACACTGTCACACATTAAGAAAGAACTGTAAAACGCTGATAAGATGCCAAAATGAAGACAAGTGGATTTAAAGGTCACTCTGTCTGTCTTTCTTATCTGGTGAGGATTTTAGACTGAGGTCATTACCATAGTATCTGAGCACTTAATAGGCTGTGCTGAGTTTGAGCACAGAATCACATCCATCAGGCCTCCAAACGTCCTCAGTGCAGGGACAGGTGAGAGCAGGGCTGATGAATCCAGTCAGCATTGGACTGGAAGATCCAGGTTTAATTTTTGACCATGCAAACTACCTGCTGAGAGTATTCCCTCTTACTTGTTATCATCTCCATTTACACTGTGCATGCATGAGGAAAAAAGCAAGTCTAACTATGGGTACTGAGCACAACCAATATAGATGGGTCTCTGGGAAGTACTGTAATATAAGGCACAATTCATACCATGCTTCCTAACATGGAGAAGTTGAGGATCACTGCTGTAAAAACACATAGCAGGCTTTGGATTTGATAAACAAGGGCTAAATTTCCCTGATTTTTCATTTGTCCATCTTTCATTTTAGAAAATAGAGATGAATCCTTAGAATGTACTATGTTTGTTATAATAAAAATATTTTGAAAGAAACAACCAAAGGTGAAAATCAACTAATCAGTTGAGAAATTATTTTTTTCTGTCCAGAGTTGTAACTATAGCACAGTAATTACAGCATGCTATTCAGCAGCAGGCTGAATCTAAATTATAGAAATAGGTGCTCAGAAGTTTTAAATGTAATATTTTGGTGATATTCTTCATTAAAAAAAAAAAAAAAGATTATGAGTTTAGAAGTTGGCCAAAAACCTGTAACATCTGTTTTATTCTAAAGTGTGGGATCAGCCAATCATGAAAGAAGGAGCCAGTGTTTCAGATACCTACCCTAAGCACAGGGACAGGACCAGCAGAAGCCAATAGGAGGGGCTGGGATGCCCACCGCACATGATTTGAAGTATAGCCACCTTTGTTTCAGTCACTCACATCCTAGCTAAGGTGCCCTGGGTATTTGCTGTGGTAAGATGAGGAAATGGTTCTCTGTTTCTTTCTCCTGTTTCAACATGAGATGTCATCCTCATTTCACACCATTATACTGCTTTTTTTTGTGAAACTTTCTGGTAGTTTCTCCAAAAAATTATTGAGGAATTGTCAACAGCCTCCCCAGTTCCAAAACTCAGTCCTATTGACACCGATTTATTTATTCATATGCCTGGATATATAAGGCTTTTTCTCTTTATTTGTTTCATTTTATTTATTTGTTTCATTTTATTTATTTGTTTATTTAGACAGGTTCCTTCTTCTATTCCCCTTTAGGTTTGTTATACTGACCCCACCAGCCATACACAGCTATCTAAATTCAGAGATGGCATTTGTTGGGGCTAAGTGGCAAGTTAGTAAATGTGCCTGCATATATTCAAACTCTTTATGGAAGAAAAAATTGTAGCTTATAAAATGTAACTCAGTTTCATATTGTATCACCTTCAATGTTCTTGGGGTTGCTCCACACTGATTCATGTGTACCTCAGAATTTGATCCAATTCTTATATTTTGAGACGTATTGACACAGATGCAAAGTTGGTATTAAACTAATTGGCTTTGTTGCAATTACAATTCTCATAGCATAAAGCTTTGGACAAGAATATTAGACACCAAAAGGAAATATATAAGACTCAGCCAAGAACCTACTTCTCACAAGTGGCTTAGCCACATTCTTATTGACTTCAGTGGTATAAAATCAGGGCTAGAGTGTATCTAATACATACAGACAGGGCTCATGTTTTTGTATGAGTTCCTGTTCAAATGTTTCTTTATGAAGCAGGAGACTCCTGGTTTTAGCAGTTTGTTCTTCTATGATCACATTACCTAAAACCTTGGCAGTTGGGTAGGTTCAGGACTATTTCAAATGAAATAGGGAAATCATTGCAAGTTATCATTTGCAGTGACTAAAACTAGTGATCAGATGATCTTGATTATTTATATGCTGACTCGTCTGACCTACAAACTGAACTTTGCAATAATTTCAATAATCTGTTAACCAGAATTATCCTTCCTTTGTTATCCTTTGTTATGCAGTCTTATTAACTATTATTATTGGAATAAAAAGCTACACATTTCTTTAGAAGGAAACCTTAGACTTTATGTATTCAACACATTGTGTGGAACTATTACAGAGCTTTGGATCATACATGGCTTATTTTCATTAAAAGTAATGGTGTTATTCCTGGCAACATGGCTTGTACAATTTAGCTCACAAGTAGAGATACATATAAATCAGCTCCCACAATTTCAGAAGAACGGAGGGAAAGGGGGCATGGCTCATCTCTAACTTCTAAGCAACACTGGCACTGTAGTTTTGCACTGTCCACCACAGAGACTGTTGTTTTAGTTCTATTGAACTCAAGATTAAATTGAAGGAAACACTTTCAAAACATGGCCTTGGCGTCCTGCAAGGCAAGGCTGTGGGGAAAGCAGACTGTGAGTTGGCTGTGTGTTGGGCTCTGCAGGGAAATGCACACCTGCCACGGCAAAGCATGATTAACACTGGCTCAACAAGCCTCATTTGCAACATGCCTGGGAGCCCCTTCTTGCGTTCTTCTAGTCAGGGATTAACCTGTGAAGAGGTGAGAGCTGCCTCTACTTAGTGCATCCCTCATTGTTTTAATTTTTAATTTCAATAAACTCCAAAAACAAACTCTCCCTGGTGCCAAGACTGACAGAATAAGTCTTTACACAAAGAATGGAGCTCACCTGTTGTCTTCACCAGTGCTTGAAACAACCAACGGCTGGGAAGAAACTGTAGCATTTGGTTTTTGCCCAGAAACTAAGGCTTTCCTAAAAGTTGCGTGCATGCACACATGTACATACTCACAGAGATGTCTTGTGGGAAAAGGAGATGGAGAAAAAAAATATTTTTTGCAAGGTTAATTGACTATAAGGTGAACTTCATCTGAGGACAGTCTCTAGTGCTGAATGTCTCTGCTAGTGGTTTAGTTGGAGGGGAATAGATTATGCACTCAAACTAGTCATGCAGCAGGAATGAGTGCAACATATAAGACCTGATATTTGTATTCTGGCCCTAACAAACAGCAGACAGGACTCAGTATCCACTGCACATTTCCTTTCCAGGAGGACTGGACATGTCATACCATCTACTGATGTCAGCAAGGACTACTAAGTTCTGGGCAGCTTTGAAAATGAGAGCCCATATGTAGGTGACTAATTACAGACTTGGGGTCTCTAATTCAAAACTCTCAGTAAAGATCATCCAAGGCATTCAGAAACCCAGTTCCCACTGATTTTTGGTGAAATTCTTGGTACCCTTGAAGATTTGAATCTTCCACTTTATGGAAGAAAATTTATGATGTCATGATTTTGTCACCATATTAAATCAGTCATGAACCCCAGGTAGTTTTTAAGAGAGATGATTCACATATACATGCTAGATTACAGTTTAAAGACACTGGGAGGAAGTCTGAAAGCTTATCTTTCTGTAATGCCTTTCTGATGGTGTTTAGCACCCTTTTTGTTTGAAATGTGACACATCAGTGCACTGATGTCATTTAAACATTCACTTACTTTCCCAAGTTCTTTTAAAAAAAATGTTTCCCTGAGTTCTTTTTTTTTTTTTTTTCTTCTTTTTTAAAAAAGTTGGCCTGGAAACAGAGCTAGCCAATTTCTAATCTGAAAAAGCAATGGAGAACAGTGGGAAGGGAAGAGAAATGGATTGTTGTGTGCAGGAGGAATGGCCCCTTGTGTGAGAAACAAAGTTGTGTTTTGCAATAGAAGGTGTTTTTGCAGTGGAAAATTCTACTAACCTTGCATGTTCAAAAGTGATTGTGCAGGCATGACAATGGCATAGCAGTGGGGATTATGTTAAACAGATATGGGCAAGGTCCCACTGTCCCAAAATAAGGAGGATAGTTAAGAATAACAGGATGAGCAGTACGAAATCAGTAAAAACAAAAATCACGGGCCCCCTAGTCACGAGAGAAGAAGGAAATAAAAGGAAAGGAGAAATTAATGGTTGGTCAAATAAAATTGTACATATATGGTATAGAACTGCGTTGAGTAGGTTGTGAACCTGTAGTACTCAGCCAATGAGGAAACAGGGGAGGTGATCAGGTGTCGGGTAATAGGGAATATAAGATTATGACGTGCTTGCAGGACGCCCACCATTGCAATTGCAAATAAAAAAGCTTCACAGAAGATCCTGTCTGAAGAAAATTATTGAGATTTTTCTCACATTTGGTATGCAAGACCTGCACTATACACCCTCACAAGGCTCACACAGATCCTGAAGCTTTGGCTGCTCAGCTCCGGTCTTGATGTTTTCCTAAGCCACCCATTGTGCCACATCTGTGTGCTTTTATACCATGAACAAAAGGAAGAATTACAAGTAAGAGTTCAGCATGGCAAGGCAACCTCACAGAGTTTGAGGTAGGTTTGGGTCCGAAGCCTCATTGCCTCGTGAATGAAGCGCTGTTCCCAGGGCAATATACACTTTCTACTGCAGGATCTTGGCCCAATGCTATGCTAACCCAGCCATGCATTTTCCACATCAGAGCAGTCTTGCTCACACTGACTGGGCAAAGCAAAACTGGGTGCATATCCTTAGGGATGTATGTGGAAGCTGTTGACAATGGTTCAGTGCTGTTGGCAATGGGTCAATACTTGACTACATAACTCTTTTAACCATAGGGAAAATTAGCATCACAAAAATGTGCTGTTGCACAAAGCCAGGCTCTGAGAGGAAGCCCTAAATATTTACATTCAGATTTAGAGAACAATGATTAATTGTTATTTGTAATACAGGAGTACCTGGAGTTCCCAGCTGGACTCAGGGCCTTGCTTTGCTGGCTCCTCTTCACTTTTCCTCTCCTGCTTCTTGCAAAATACACCTTCAGCTAGCATCAAAGCACTATTGAGAAGCATTGTTTTGTGGCCAAAGCCTAATCCTTCAGAAAACCAGTCCTGGTCACTGTCTTATCATCATATATAATTGTCCTTTCCTTCAAGTTTCATCCTATCTGCAGACAGATTAACAAATAGCAAGGTCTGGTAATTATAACCCGGAAAAAGTCCAGCAGACCTCTTTGCTTCTGAAAGGTGGGGGGAAGAAGAAAATAAAAGGAAAAAACATCAGCTCAAAATATGTCCTCTAAGGACCACATTAAAATTTATAGATTAAAAAAAATGTATCGTATCAAAATGAAGCCAAATCAGCAGTTTTGGCCTTGCTTCTCTAAGCAGAAAGGCTTTGCTGTCTGACTTCTCCTTGGCTGCCTTTCTAGGCCTGCAATTCACAGCTGCATTGAAGCAGAGCAGGTCTAATAATGCCATTTGTTTTCAAAGGGAAGGGAAAGGAAGGGAAAAAAGAAAGATGGACATATAAATGGATCAGAGAAGAAGGGGGCCATTAGCAGACATTTAGTCTGACCATGGCTATAAAGTGCAGATGGTTCAGAGGAACACAGCCAACTTAGCATTTATATAAGTTATCTTGTATCTCCCTCTTTTTTTCCTGCACTGGCACTCAGATTGATTAAGAGGTCAAATAAAGGCTGCTTCAGTGTGAGTGTGCATGATATATGACAAAAAATTCTGTCTCACAGGCTTTCTAAACAGCTTAAAAGACAAATCAATGCATAAACTAATTCTCAGCCTGTTTAAGTCTTTTCTTCCTGCAAGCCATATGGATCTCTCTCCCCCTCTCTCAAATAACCTAATGACAAATATTTAGAGAAGTGAAGAAAACCAGGCAGAGCAGTAGAATGTGAACATTATGAGGTGGAATAGGAAGGGAATTTTTAATAAAGCAGGTAAAAATACTATAAACATTTGATTTATTCGATAGACATAATATCCTTCTTTAACTCTACAAAAGAATATCATGTTTTAGTAGTTTTCTGTCTTTAAGAGACGATGCTTTGTGGCTGTCTTACCAGTGCCCTGACAAATGGCTTTTCTGAAGTGTAAGGAAGAAAAGCAAATGCTAAATTGTGAATGTCTTGCTTCCCTTGTGGCAATCTACCTCCTGCATTGTCTAGGCTTTCAGCTCAGGTGTTTCTTGGGTGCCTGCTTTGCAGAGAAAAATTTTGACTCCATGGAAGACAATGGAAATTTGATGGATGCAATGCCTCCAACAGTAATAAAAGTAATGATGTTTGCATGAATTTAGGCACCTCAGATTTGACCCACTGTGGTATTTAGGCATCTGTCTTTCAGTTGATTCAGGGATCCAGGTGTATAAACAACCAAATGGTGCCTAAGTTGTATGCTTCTAAGAAGCCCTCTTAAGACTTACCTGGGGACCCGTTTGCTTCTTTGAATCTTTCTGGAGCTAGATCTCCATTGAACTTTAGGCACCTTAAAGTGGTTCAGCATCTGAAAGTCAGGCAAAGTTAGGGGATTTATTAAAGGCAGAATCCCACCCTGAGTACATCTAAAGATTTGGGCCTCGGGTTGCAATAGCTCAAGCAGGCTGATTCAAGTCCTGCCTGTACTTTTAATGCTGAATTATGCCAGGTGCCACAGGGATGGATACATAGAAAACAGATGGAGAGGTATTCCTGAGCATTTAAAGACAAGCAGATCAATTAGATCAGGTTCTGTAGATCTTGTTTGAATAGTTAATCACAGGAACACAGAGATGAAAAGAACCACAGGGGTCACTGAGCCCAGGTCTCTGATATTTTCTCATTTTGATTTACAACCTGGATAGTATCAGAAGCATGCCAGGTGCTTCATATAGTCAAAGAGTCTGACAAGCTGGTATTTATTTTGGAGCCATGGAGGCCTGCCTGTTTTATGAATCAGAGCTGTTGTTATTTTTTATTTTGAGCGTGGGAAGTTGCTAATCATTCTGTTTACACTGTGATTTGTGGGGTGATATTTTTGCTCACCTCCATTGCTGTTGACTGGGCGTTATATCCTAGCGCTTTAATTTAAGAACCACAGTTGTTAAAGCTTTCTTCATAACTTTACTGAGTTATCCTTGAATGCATTTTGATTTGAGCTGTTTAGACACCGCTACATGTACATATAGTCACTGGAAATTGTCAATAAGTAAAGATGTGTGTCATGTGTGCTTAAACCCACCCATATATGCTCCCCAGATTTGTACACGATTTAAGTATATATATGCATAAAATGTAAAACATTCTTAAGAATCCAACTGGTATCAAGAATTGTCCTGTTACTTGAAGTGGCTGTTTCTTTTCCAGGCACAAAATTAACAGATAATAGATACACCTTTTGCAGCTGGGATTACTGATATAAGTGTGACCACATTGCATGTGCATAAAAGAATCAATGGCAGCCTGAAATTAAAATCAATAACCAAAATTCTTGCTTACTAAATGCACCAAACCACACTGTTATGTCTGCTTTAAGGAAAAGTCTTTCACAGAGTTTGACATATTGGAATGAGTTTCTCTACAAATATCCTGGAGGAAGCATGTCTAGATGATTTTAGAGGTGTTTATTAGATTGTAGAAAGTAAGTATTATTCAATAGGTCTTTTTTATTTTTTTTTGAAAAGTGCTTGTATAAAACATAGATATTTTAAACTTGCTACTGACAAAAGTAGCATCTGAAACAGATGGGGAAAAACACATCAATAAAGGAGTTATAGATTATTCTACACTACACCATCCATTTAGTTGCTTGAGTTGCTAACAATCAGGTCATTAACTTTTAATAATCTTGTAGTCTACCTATGGTAAATTATTTATGAATGTGTCCTTAATAAAATAAGTGTGATTAAAGTTTTAGTTTATATGTTTAACATCTGAAAAGTTTCCTCTGATACATAAATTGCCCAAAGTTTCTAGTAATGAAATATCTTTGAAATCTGCCTTAGAGTAACAAATTTAAATCAGTGAAAACCACTTTGTAGGCACCAAAATGAAAAGATTATCCTGATTACTGAAAATGGGTGCAGAATGGAAAAAGTGAGGCCTGGTAGGATGTTCCTTAAAGCAGTTTTCAAGAGTACTTACAAATTCCCTGTGTAAGAGGAGGTAACAGGAAACATTTAAAGTTAATTTAACTAAATTAATAAACTTTTCCACAACTGAATGTCACTAGAAAAGTCAAACATAAAATGCAAAGCCATTTGAAAACACAAACCTTAAAAATAATTCTCAAACATACGGTTGAAAACACAAGTTCAGACACAAGCAGAAATGAGTTTGCTGGACAATAAGTTACAATAATGTGTCAAAATATGACAGAAGATAGGCATAGCAGACAGCTGAAAGACATAAATATATGAGCACGCTGGACATGACCTATTCTGCCAAGACTTTCAATGCATGTTGGACACTTTATTACAAGAAACAGAATCCAAAAGACATACAGAAAGCTCAGAAGATTCCTGTTAACCCTCTCTCCAAGACTGGTAAAGATCTGCTATAGTGGGACAGGCTATTTAATGGATTATTAGCTTTTTAGCAATGCAGAAGTATTCAGCACATTAAGCAGTGATGTACTACTGGCTTATAAGTGACAGATTGCTCATTACAGGACTTCAGAGAAGTTAATAATCATGATAATGGACCATGAGTCACAAGTGTCTCTTGTATATCAATTTTTCACTTTTACAGACATGTATAAACTTATCCCACCAAACACTTGTAATACACAGTCAAGTGGGAGAATTAATTAGGCTGATCGAAAGGCTTCTCAGTGAAAACTGAGGGGAAAGTTTACCCAGCACACTGCCCTGCCTTTGTCAGCAGTCCAGAGACCCAGGGGAACAAGAGCAACATCTTCAGAGCCAACATCTAACAAGCTTTTTCAGGTAAAGACAATTAAGGTTGAAGCAGCTATGTAACAATTTCATAATAAAATATCCCAAAACAATAATAATTAAAAATACCATAGGAAAGCACTAGGAGAAAAAAGCTGAGCTCTTCAGAGAATTGACCCTAGCCACCCTGGGGATATAGAGTAACGGAAGACCTGTTTTCTGACGGAATGCTTGCCATCCATTGCCACACGCTCATTCTCCTTTTCTCCCACCACTGTGGAGTGAAAAGAAGTCTCCATTTCTAATTATTCTTAATTATTATAATTATTCCATAAGAATCATCAAAGGAAAGGAAAGATATCATGGACTGCAATGGCAAAACCAACAACTAAGACTTTCAGCTGGTCGCCACAGAGAGGCCACAAAAGTTCATCTGGGATGCAAATTACATGATGATTAGTACTAGAATGTCCACTCTTACTGCAAAAGCATCAAGGGTGAGCAACTCTGGCACCTTTTCTAGTTGTCACTTCCAGAATGCAACTTGAACTTCTAGGTGCTGGGGCGTGGCATACACACAACCACAAGAATTAAGGCTTCCTGCAGTGATGTATCATTTCAATGTGTAATCACCTAAATATCTTCAGTGCACTGACCTGGTTTTGGCTAGGGTGGAGTTAATTTTCCTCCTAGTACCTGGTATGGTGCTGTGTTTGGGATTTAGGATGAGAATAACGTTGATAACACACTGATGTTTTAGTTCTTGCAGAGCAGTGCTTACACTAAGCCAAAGACTTTTCAGCTTCTCACACTGTCCTGCAAGCAGGCAGGCTGGGGGTGGCAGCAGGAGCTGGGAGAGGACAGACCCAGAACAGCTGACCACAACTGGCCAAAGGGGTATTCCATACCATCTGACGTCATGCTAAACAATATATAGGGGTGGCTGGCTGGGGTGGGGGGATCGGCTGCTCAGGGATAGGCTGGGCATCGGTCAGCGGGTGGTGAGCAATTGCATTGTGCATCACTTGTTTTGTACACATTATTATTAGTAGTACTATTATTATTATTATTATTATCCTTTCTTTTCTGTCCTAATAAGCTGTCTTTATCTCAACCCACAGGCTTTCATTTCTTTCTTTTTCTCTCCCCCTTCCCAGAGAGGGAGGGGGGCAGGTGAGTGAATGGCTGTGTGGTGCTTAGCTGCTGGCTAGGTTAAACCACAACAGCCCTTTTTGGCACCCAATGTGGGGCACCAAGGGTTGAGATAATGACAGATCTGACCAGATGTAGTGGTTTTACTTGGGTGGGCGGCCGAGCTGCACCACAATCGCTCTCGCACTCCCCCTCCTCAAAGAGGAGTGGGGAGAAAATATGATGAAAAGGGCTCAAGGGTTGAGATAAGGACAGGGAGATTGCACAGTACTTATTGTGATAGGCAAAACAGACTCAGAGTAGGGAGATAGTAAGATTTATTGCCTATTACTAATGAGCTAGAGAAGCAAGAGACAAAGGAAAGAAACTAAGAACCTTCACCCCCCATCCACCCTCTTCTACCTCCTTCCCCCGAGTGGTGCAGTGGAACAGGGAAATGGGGGTTATGGTCAGTATATAGCACTTATCCTGCATCACTCCTTCTTGGTAACTCTCGTCCCCTGTGCTGTGGGGTCCCTCCCATGGGATGCAGTCCTTGACAAATTGATCCAGCGTGGGTTTCCCACAGGCAGCAGCTCTTCAAGAACTGCTCCAGATATGGGTCCGTACCATGGGGCCGATTCCTCAGGAGCAAACTGCTCCAAGCTCGGTCCCCCATGGGCAGAAGCTCCTGCCAGGGTCACCTGCTCCTGTGTGGTCTCCTCTCCACGGGCTACAGGTCCGGCCCAGAATCTGCTCCAGCAGGGGTCTTCCACAGGCCACAGTCTCCGTCGGTGCAGGTCCACCTGCTCCACCATGGTGTCCTCCACGGGCTGCAGCGTGGAACCCTGCTCCACTGTGGTACTCCATGGGCTGCAGGGGGACAGCCTGCTTCACCATGGTCCTCACCACAGGCTGCAGGGGACTTCTGCTCCGGCGCCTGGAGTACCTCTCCCTCTCCTTCTTCGCTGACCTTGGTGCCTGCAAGGCTGTTCCTCACTCCTCTCACTCTCCCAGCTGCTGTGTGGTACAGTGTTTTTTTTTTCCCTGTCTTAAATATGCTCTCACAGAGGTGCAAAACAACATCACTTATTGGCTCAGCTGTGGTCAGCAGTGGGGCCCTTACCAAACATGGGGCAGCTTCTAGATCCTTCTCACAGAAGCCACCCCTATGGCCCTCTGCTACCAAAACCTTGCCACGTAAACCCACTACACATGCGCTTCTTGTTGCACGCAGTCAGCTGGTCAAAAGAAGTGATTTCCCCACTGCATTTAGTGTTGGAGCAGCCTCACCTGTGTGCAGGTCTGAGCTCCACAATATAAAAAGGATGTTAATGTGCTTGAAAATGTCCAGAGGAGTGCAACAAAACTGGTGAAAGTGCTGGAAGGCATGTCCTGTGAGGAGAGGCTGAGGACTCCTGGGCTACCTGGGCTGGAGAAGAAGAGGCCAAGAGATGACCTCGTTGCTCTCTCCAGCTTCCTGAGGAGGGGAAACAGAGACAGAGTTGCCAGTCTCTGCTCTCTGGGAACCAGTACCACAACATGTGGGAATGGTGCAGACCTGAGCTATGGGAGAGTCAAACTGAACGTTAGGAAAAAAAATTTGTTTGGGTAATGCCCTCAGGAACATGCTTTAAGTTTTGGTTAGCCCTGAAGTGGTCAGGCAGTGGGACTTCATGATCTTTGTAGGTCCCTTCCAACTGAAATATTCTCATATTGATAGCTTATAGTTATCAGGGACGTTGTATTTTAAATACAGGTGGCCAAGTTAAGACAGAGATGTTTTGTGAAGATAATTCATTTTCATGGGCATTCATTTTACTTATTACAAAGTAATCCAGGAGTAATTCAGGATATTGCTAAAATTCTAGTATGATAGTACTGTATGCCAGCCTACATTTTACTTCATAATTGTTAAAAGATGATCAAACTTGTTATTTTTAAGTTTTTTGTTTGGTTTGGTTTTTGGATTTGAAGGAAATAAAATTGTTTAAGCCTTGGGGGGACAGACATCTTTTTGCATTAAAGAAACACCTTTCCAATCTTTTTTTTTTTTTTTTTTTGGGCGATACAATTTTTTGATATAGGAAGAAAACATGAATGTTTAATATTTGTGGAAAACTTTTTCTTAGTGAATTTTGGAGTTTTTTGCGAGAACTCCTGGGACATGGGCACAAAAACTCCACATGTGATTTTAAGTATTTATGTGAGCCTCATAGTCCTTCACACTTCGGGATTTATTTTGAGACTGTAGAGAACTTGCTGAGTACATCTAGAAAGCAACACTGCTAAGACCACCTTTTCACCTCTGTTTCTTGACTATATGGAAATGTGGTGGGATAGACAGGTAGAATAAATTCCACAGAACAGAACACATCCTGTTGTCTTTTCTACATCAAATCCTGTCCTTTACAGACATTTCAAGGAGTCAATATTTTTGCACCAATACTAGCTCCTAGATGGAAACTGGAACTTTGGCCTTGCCTTCCTCAGCCCAAGAGTATTGCTTAGAGACTCTTGGATCAATTTCAGGCTTGTTTCAGAGCTGCAGTCCTGGCCCCTTCCCCAAGCAGGCAGGAGCCATGCTTGTGCCACTGTGGGCACTGATATTCTGGGTGCGGACCCAGGGGTGACAACAGTGGCTTTAAGAAGCCCACCAAGATCATAATTTCCGCCATTTTAATGAGGCCCTTGCATGGATCGTCTGCAGCGAGGGCTCCTGGCAGGGTGATGGACGGAGCCAACCCCTAAACTACCTCCCAATAACACGGCGCAGAGCCATTTGGTACGAGCCGCAGCCCCAGCCCCTTCCCTAAGCAGGCAGCAACTGTGCTTGTGCCTCTGTGGGCACTGACGTTCTGGGAGCGGATCCAGGGGTGACAACAGTGGCCTTAAGAAGCCCGCCAAGATCATAATTTCCTCCATTTTAATGAGCCCCTTGCGCGGATTGGCTGCAGCGAAGGCACCTGGCAGGAAGATGGAAAGATCCAGCCCCTATACCCCCCCCCCCCAATAACGCGGCACAGAGCCATTTGGTCAGAGTGGCAGCTCTGCCCCCCCCTCCCCAAGCAGGCAGGAGCAGTGCTTATGCCACCACAGGCACTGACGGGCTGAGGGCGAAGCCAGGGGTAACAACAGTGGCTTTAAAAAGCCAGCCAAGATTGTCATTTCCACCATTTTAACAAGGCCCTCATGTGGATTGGCTGCAGCAAAGGCTCCTGGCAGGGAGATGGATGGAGCCAACCCCTAAACCACCCCCCAATAATGCGGCACAGAGCCATTTTGTATGAGCCCCAGACCCAGCCCCTTCCCCAAGCAGGCAGGAGCCGTGCTTGTATCACTGTGGGCACTGACGTTCTGGGTGAGGACCCAGGGGTGACAACAGTGGCTTTAAGAAGCCCGCCAAGATCATAATTTCCACTATTTTAATGAGGCCCTCACGCAAATCGGATGCAGCAAGTGCTCCTGGCAGAGAAACAGGTGGAGCCAACTCCTAACCTCCCCCCAGTAATGTGGTGCAGAGCCGTTTGGTCAGAGCCACTGCCCCGTCCCCCAGCCCGAGTAGGCAGGAACTGGAGTCGTGCTTGTGCCCCCGTGGGCAATGACGGGCTGAGGGTGGAGCCAGGGGTGACATCAGTGGCTTTAAAAAGCCTGCCAAGATCATAATTTCCTCCATTTTAATGAGCCCCTTGAGCTGCAGTGAAGGCACCTGTCAGGGAGACGGACAAATCCAGCCCCTCTGGCCCCCGCCCCCCGGGGGGGGGGGGGGGGGGGGGGGGGGGGGGGGG
>MU012868.1:145940-163042 GCA_011074415.1 Stictonetta naevosa
TTTATTTTCTTCTCAGCTGCCAGTAGAGGTTCTGTCTCCTGCTGGGAGCTTGAAAGTAAGATTTCTGAAAAATGAAGTTATCAAATGCATCCTAATTGGAAGAACATTTTAAAGATGCCATTACATATTTGGTAAATATGCACTAGAAAAAACAGATAGTGTTTTGCATAGGTTAACTAAGAGGTGAGGTGAGATTTTTCTAACCAAATGTAAAGTGCACAATATAAGGTTTGTTGCCTGCTTGTTTATGGTCAACAAAGAAATGCACCTCCAAATGGCAATGCCATGTATCCTAAGGTATTCAGTCGGGACAAACAGGATAGTCCTCCCGTTGCAGTGGTCAAGCTCTGTAGAGAGACCCCAGAGCTTTGCACTGGAGTAACTGAGACCACTGAACTTAACCTAGGTGAGTCCTGCCCATTGCAAAATTCAGACAAGAAGAATAAAATTGGTAGCTTCAGCAGGTAAATCATGGTGTGAAATGTGTTAATTTGATTCATGTCAGTATGGAACAATGCTAGGGCCGCATGATGAAATATAACCTTCCATTTAAGAAAAAGAGTGATTAGTGTACATAGTTCTTGTATCATTGTCCTGGTTTCAGTTAGGATAGAGTTAATTTTCCTCCCAGTAGCTGGTAGGGTGCTATGTTTTGGATTAGGATGAGAAGAGTGCTGATAACATGCTGATGTTTTAATTGCTGCAGAGCAGTGCTTACACCAAGCCAAGGACTTTTCAGCTTCTCGCTCTGTCCTGCCAGCGGGCAGGCTGGGGGTGCAGCAGGAGCTGGGAGGGGACAGACCCAGGACAGCTGACCCAAACTGGCCAAAGGGGTATTCCATACCATCTGACGTCATGCTCAACAATATATAGGGGTGGCTAGCCAGGGTGGGGTGCCGGCTGCTCGGGGTTGGGCTGGGCATCGGTCAGCGGGTGGTGAGCAATTGCATTGTGCATCACTTGTTTTGTACATACTATTATTATTATTTTATTTTTCTGTCCCTAATAAACTGTCTCTATCTCAACCCACAGGCTTCAGTTTTTCTTGTTTCTCTCCCCCATCCCAGAGAGGGAGGGGGGAGGGTGAGCGAACGGCTGTGTGGTGTTTAGCTGCCGGCCAGGTTAAACCACAACAATCATGCAAAGGAAGGGTCCAGCAATTTGTGTAAATAGAGGGTTTGAAGGGCGAACATTGAGACTCGAGTCTGGGAGATAAGAGGACCAAGGAGTTTTTTTTATGAAACTGCTGACTTTTGCATGGGACGCTGCCCAAGCCTCTGATATCCGGCAAAGAGATCCACCAAATAAGGAGAAAGGGGGAGTTGAAGGATGACCAAAGGACAAAGCCTGGGAGGAAGACTACGAGCCCTCAGCACGAGCGACACCCAGAAAGACCACCAGAGACTGATACGCATGCGTCCGGAGAGGGTTTGGATTCCAGGAACTAATTATAATAACCCTGCCTTTTCTAGGAATAGTGATGAATATGTATTAGTCTAGGAGCATAAAAATCAGCCACCTGATGTAATAGGTGTGCGTCTTGGTGGAGCAGAGACTCCCGGCGCACCCAGCGCTGTTTGCTTGCCTCTATTCGCTTAATAAATTACAAACTTTAATTAGAATCCTATTTGGGACTCAATCATTTATCATAATGGGAAAGCCTCAGGATGTTTTTTAACTTGTTAATGACAAGAAAAACAGCTTGACCTTCATTAGCATTTCACCCTGTGCTAGTTAGCATGAGCCCGCCAAGATACATCTCCCCTTCCCTCTTCTTGAAGCAAGATCTTTAACTAGATTTTTGTCCCAGATTTTGAGGCTACAGGAAGAAGCTATTGGACTGTGTTATCCCCTTTTCCAGATCTGATTCCAAATTGAAGGCGTCTTCGTTGACAGGAAGTCACTCACTAATTCATATAAAAATGCAATATATATATGAAATTGCTATAGACCCTGCATTGTGTTAAGAATGAATTTAGCATTTTACAGAGCCAGGCTCCCTTCCCCCATCCTGCTCATATTCACATCTCTAACACGGAGACCTCTGGTTCACCTTTGAATCACTTATGTTCTCTTCACTGTAGCAATCAGCTCAGTCCTACGTAAAGTGCTGACATTTTCAAGCAGCCTAATGTTTCTTGCAGTCATCTAGCAGCCTTTCAAATGCAGAAACCTAGATGCCCTTGCTTTCCTTAATTAGCTAGCAGTGAAAAAGAAAAATGGAATAAAAAGACCCCATATATCCTCTTGTCCCATGTCCCCCCTGCAATTTGCTGTCCATCCACACTAATCCCCCTACATCCCTCCCATTATACAGATGTGGTGGGATCTCTGAACACAAATATTGTAAACGTCAACATCATTCCACTGATTCACACTAAGGAAAATAAATTTAATTCACTCAGCTTCTCATCATCTTACAGCTCCTTTAGGGCTAATCATCTGTGTTAACTTTCTCTGGAGTCTTTCTAATGCCTAAGTGCCGCCGACTATTTTGTAGCCGAAATATGTGTGGCAAGAGAACAAATTGCCCCACAGTGGATTTATTTTCTACAACAGTGGTTTTACTGTTAAGGAGGAAAGAATCAGGTTTAGAGTGGTGTTGGTTTAAGACTTGGATGGCAGATTATGTGGCTGACTATAACAGCTTCATACTGCAATTTGTAGTCAATTTTTCTTTCTTGAAAAAGCTGTACAGTATTTATGCATCCAGATAAATTTTTATGTCTATTCCAAAGCCATAATAATCCCTTTGGATTTAAGGAGAACGATCCCTTTCTTAGCATCAAAGTTTCTTGAATTACCAGATTTTAATAGCTAGCTAGCTTGTTTTTGCAGGTCTGTAATAAATACAGTCTCAACTAGCAGGTCTTGAACACTGATTAAAGGATACTTCTAATGCCTGACTTCAAGCCTGACTGAAATGTGCCTTTTAGAGATGTTACGCAAAATAGATGCACTTTTGTTCAAGGCTGTGGATTCAAATTCTCGTTATTCCACAGATTTACTATGCAGTTCTGAGTAAGGACTTTCTATCTTTAAAATACTGCTGATCATATATTTTTTTTATTTACCATCTATTTAACATTCTTCAAGGGGCAGCATGTGTTGGGGGGCAGAGTTGTTAGCATGTGTTTACATCGGGCTGTGAATTGCACACTACAGAAATCAGCAGAATTTATTTTGCTTCTTGTTGCCTTTCCACACCTACCTTGGTTTTCCTTCCCTTATTACCCTTTTTGATCTTAATGGCCTCAGTCACCACAGAGAGTTGAACTCCTAGGATTAATCTTTGTCCTTTGGCCTTGTGCATCCTCTTCATTCTTCGGTGGCAAGTGCCACTTAGATCTTTCTCTGCAATATTTCACCATTAGTATTAAATCTGTATGGTAAAACCAGAACTTGCCACCCATCCACTTTACTTCTTTCCTTTTCTGTCACAAGTAAGTCAATTTTCCTTCTGGTTTGTAGGCCTTAATAGGAATGGACCTCTAGTAGGCATTTACCTGGTCTGATTATAGACTTCCGTTCTGAATTCCCTTCTGAGAGAGCCTCTCATTTTTTCCTGTGAGTTTACAGAGACAGATTTTTTGTTTTTCCTGCTTCACTGTTGGTTCAATACTTATCAGGTGGACCAAAAGTGGACTCAAGATATTGAAGAACTGGCTTCTTCCAGTTGGTCTTATAACTCCTATTTGATGGTTTTGATCAGGTTTTCCTTTTCACAACAGAAAACCCATTTGGGGAGTGAATTAATTTTGAAAAATGAAAACCCTCAGTTTTAGAAAGCAACATTTTTCATTAGATGTCATGAATTTCCCAAACAGGTCTCACTATAGTATCAGGTTGTCAGTGCCAGCAGGTTCTAAACCCATCACCCTGAGTATGGTTTCTCACAGTTGGTGCTTTCTCTTTGGAGGATGAATTGCAAAAGCAGACCAGAGGTTTGTTTTTTTCAAACTCTGAAGCTGACATTGTGTACACCTTTCATAGTTCAGCCAGTAATCATTCTCTTTATAAATCCAGTTAGGACACTGAAGAGTTTGATGACAATCATAGCTAAGAAGATGGGTAGAGAAAGTGGGGAACAACTGTTTGGCTCAGACACAGAAATTCTGTCCAGATTGTGAAGGGCACATTAACAGAAGTAGGGTTTGTTCTTTCTCTTTCTCCTAACAAATCTCTATAGCTTTATCCTTTTCCTTCTGCAATACCAGATGATGCAAGTGCTGCTACAGATGCTGTTCCAGCTTTATTTATAACCTCAGACACACAGACACACAGATTACCTTCCCTGGCATTCCTATACTGCTGAGCTTGTTTTTTTATTTGTTGTTGTTGTTTGTTTTTGTTTTTGTTTTTTAAAAAAAGAGAAAGAAGGTTTAATAGCTGTACTTTCCACTCATTAGGTTCAATCTATTTCAGTAGAAAGACTGAGTGGAAAAAAGAAAGGCAACAATGATTGCATTAACACTGTTCATATGCTCAGGGTGGAGGATTATATTTTGCTAAGCCTTCCAGGAAAATAAACCTCAGATAAACAAGAATGTTTTGCAGGGGTATAAAGCTCTTTTGTTACCAGTTAATGATATTTTGGCTTGCTTTCATTTCTTCACTGCCTCTCTCCGTCTTCAGTTGGATGTATCTTTCTGAACACTCTTGATTTTGTTTCGCCTCTTTGCCTATTGATTTATCTAATTTAATAGTAAATCCACCTGAATGTCTGGCTTTCCCTGATATTTTTATTTGCTTCACTGTGAAAATGATGCCTTATTTTGATGGAATTCTTCTAGGGAAATAAAGAATAAAGAAAAGACAGTTGAAAACACAAATGTGTGAATTAGACTGTTTTGGGGTAATATTTGGGGAATGAGGAAGGACTAGACAGAAGTCAGAAACAGTATTGTGCATGAGAAAATACTTTAAAGTGCACGACACCACACTGCTTCACTGTTTTCTCTAGCATTTCTAAAAACTAATTGAAAATATTTATCCAGCATACACTTTTCACATGGGAAAATAAAGAGGGTGATACAGCCTATCTAGTTTCTTTATCACCATCAGAGCTGGAGTGTTTGTTCTATCCCTCTCTCCATTAAATATGAGGCACATATGGTGGTTACACTACTAATTTTAGCACCCTGGTTTAGTGGCTAAAGATAGCTGGAAGGCACCCTGGATTATGTTCTCTTTTAACTCCTTCTTTCAGTTGTCCTTAAGTGAATGTAGCTCCTGTAAGCATACAAGCCAGATCATGAAGGACTCAAATGTACTGAAAATGAGTTGTAACAGGAACCTGTTGAGCATCATTATCATTAGGAAACCAAATTGCTAAAACAAAGCTAATTACACCATACTGTCCTCAGACTTCAACCTGACCAGAAATTCGTATTGAGGGTATTGATATTGATTTGCCTGGAGATGTGAAAGAAATTGGTCTATATTACATATCCTTCTTTCCTTAGACCATCCTTTAATCTAAGTAATTATCTGTCTACCATGGATGAGGTTGGCTCCTGCACTATACCCAACAGCCCAAAATCTCAAGATCAACCCCTTTGACACATGATGTGTATATTTTTAGTGACTGCAACATTAATGTTTCTCTGCTGGGACCACAGGTCTGAGCTGATAGTCACTTGGTAAGGGAGGAGACTGGAACTGTTCAATAACCTGAGAAGATGTTGCTAACCTGGAGAAGCAGGACATGAGAAAAGGGAAGTGAGCATGTGTCCTGGTTTCAGATAGGATACAGTTAATTTTCCTCCCAGTAGCTGGTAGGGTGCTATGTTTTGGATTAGGATGAGAAGAATGCTGATAACATGCTGATGTTTTAATTGCTGCAGAGCAGTGCTTACACTAAGCCAAGGACTTTTCAGCTTCTCGCTCTGTCCTGCCAGCAGGCAGGCTAGGAGCCAGCAGGAGCTGGGAGGGGACAGAACCTGGGACAGCTGACCCAAACTGGCCAAAGGGGTATTCCATACCATCTGACGTCATGCTCAACAATATATAGGGGTGGCTAGCCGGGGTGGGGGTCGGCTGCTCAGGGATAGGCTGGGCATCAGTCAGCGGGTGGTGAGCAATTGCATTGTGCATCACTTGTTTCGTACACATTCTTAGTAGTAGTACTATTATCATTATTATTATTATTATTACTGTTATTATTGTTTTCCTGTCTTAATAAACTGTCTTTATCTCAACTCACAGGCTTCACTTTCCCGTTTCTCTCCCCTATCCCAGAGAAGGAGGGGGCAGGGTGAGCGAACGGCTGTGTGGTGTTTAGCTGCTGGCCGGGTTAAACCACAACAGTCCTTTTTGGCGCCCAACATGGAGCATGAAGGGTTGAGATAACGACAGATCTGACCAGAATGTGTTAAACTAAAATTGGTATAAGTATTAGACCTGCTTAATAGTTGCAAGTCACAATGTTGATTGCTTTAATCTCAAGTCTGCTGTGCCTATTTTCCAAATTGAGTTTAATAGCACGTTACTTACTGTATGTGCTCCCTGTCGTGCTGTTTATCCTTTCCAGGCCCTGGTTTAAGATCGTTATGGTACTGTGCGGTGTAACAATGGCTTATGATATGATGAAATTTTTGGTCATGACCCTAACCTGGTATTTGTATTCACGACTGTCATCTACTCTATACTTTGGAAACTGTGGTAAAAATTTGCTAAGTCCCAAAATAGGGTTCCATTTAAAGTTTGCAATTTATTAAGCGAATAGAGGCAAGCAAACAGCGCTGGGTGTGCCGGGAATCTGCTCCACCAAGACGCACACCTGTTATATCAGGTGGCTGATTTTTATGCTCCTAGACTAATACATATTCATCACTATTCCTAGAAAAGGCAGGGTTATTATAATTAGTTCCTGGAATCCAAACCATCTCCCGGACGCATGCGTATCAGTCTCTGGGTGTCGCTCGTGCTGAGGGCTCGTAGTCTTCCTCCCAGGCTTTGTCCTTTGGTCATCCTTCAACTCCCCCTTTCTCCTTATTTGGTGGATCTCTTTGCCGGATATCAGAGGCTTGGGCAGCGTCCCATGCAAAAGTCAGCAGTTTCATAAAAAAAACTCCTTGGTCCTATTATCTCCCAGACTCGAGTCTCAATGTTCGCCCTTCAAACCCTCTATTTACACAAATTGCTGGACCCTTCCTTTGCATGATACAAGAACTATGTACACTAATCACTCTTTTTCTTAAATGGAAGGTTATATTTCATCATGCGGCCCTAGCATTGTTCCATACTGACACGAATCAAATGAACACATTTCACAGTCCCCCATTTCATTTTTTCATGGTATTGATTCGTGTTTCCTCTTCAACCTTTGCTAGTAACAATTGGATCTCATCTGTTGGTTCTTGGAGGGGAGTCCATTTCTTAAGCATCATTATTGACATATCACCTTTCTTCTCTACCGAAGTCATCACAAATTGGGTACTATTTATTATTCGGCGTATCAATAATATAAAGCAAGGTATCATACAAGGTATAAACAATAACATCATTACACCACATAAAAATAAAAATAACATCCTTTTAACCCATGGTCCACTGGGCAGCCATGAAAACAAATCCCAGTCCATACCCCTCCAAGTTTGTACTGGGAGGTGGGCTAATTTTCTAATTTCCTTCGTTATCTGTTTAACCACTTTTCCATTATCATCAATTTGTAAACAACAATTAGAATCGTTCAGTTTTCCACACACACCCCCTTCTTCTGCTAGTAAATAGTCTAAAACCATTCTATGTTGAAAAATGGCATTCCTCATCTGGGTAGATTGATCAGCCAAAAGATCCAAAGCTGTCACTGTTTGATTGGTTATAATTTCGAGGACAGCTTGCAATCTAATTATTCGATTCAAATTATAAATAGGTTCCCGGGCTCACGATACTACCTCGTTCGGGTTCCAGGTAGCTGGTCCGTAATACTGTATGATTCTTTCAGGAGGCCATTCATTTTCTCCCCATTTTTGAGCACTACCCCCTGCTAAGGAAACATCAATGGATTGTTCTATTCTATTCAGATCATCATATGATCTTATTCCTAAATTATTCCCTTGTATTTGTGATAATAAAAAGAACAAGGGTCTTATGTACCCCACATAGCATATTCCCGACCAATTTTCCGGTAGCCTCTTGTAGGCGTGTTTGCCACACACCCAATAATGTCCCTTTAAGGCCCACGTCCCGTTTGGAAAAGGGCCATCCCATCCTTCTTTATTCTTTCCAGCATGAAAATACAGAGTGTCTTTGTTACTGAGTGGTCCTGTTACAATGTCTTTTCCATATGTACACCTCCAAGCTCCCGCATTGGATTTCCACTCACAATTACAATCAAGTCCTTTTTGGCAACCTGTCATATTATGAGCTGACCAGAAATATTTAAAGAACACTCGCCCCCCATTCTCCTTTTGCCATTTCCAGTGGTAGATGCTTACCACATGTTGTTCTTTAGTGGTGTTATCATGCTGACAGCCAATGGTAAGCATTTCGTCCAGGTCATTTGTGTCTCGATCATTAACTTAGCCAATTGCTGTTTTATTGTTTGATCTGACTGTCAAATTGTCCCGTCTCTTGTGCTCTTGCCACGGCTTCACATCCAGATCCAAAAAATTCCCTATATGAGCATTTCAGCCAAGTCCCGTTTCTCAGTTGGACATGTGTGGCATTCAATTTCCCACTACGTGCTGTGCAGTTTATAGGTCTACATTCAGGATCGGTACAATCATATCCAGGGGACAGAGTCCAATTGCAAATGGTTTTTCCTACCGCTACTGTTCCTGTTCTGTTTAAACAGTATATACCCCGATCTGACGAGTGCAATTGCCACGGGCCTCCTTCCTTTTTCCAAAACTGTGTCCCATTATGAACTTCACTCAAATTACTAACCCACCACTTGGTTCGACCGGGCTAGCTACCTAGGGCCAACTTTCAGCTCCCCCTGGTCCTCCACAAACCCAGCAGTTACTAAGGCTAAAGGCCTTAGCCACTTCCTCCCCCAGAGTGAAAAAGTTATTCCTCCATTCTTGCCCATGGCTCAATTGTCCCTGTAATAACAATACCAGGAAGTATAACATTTCTTATCCTTTGCTCCATCCAATCTTGAGGGTGTAGGAAACACCTTCAATCAAGGGGTTGGGCTCGCTTTCAGGACCGATTTGGGCTTGTGTTACCGTTCATCTTTTCCGGGTGATCTGGCTCCTGGAAAACTAATCACAACTTTATATGAATTTAAAAAGGTTCTTATGTTATTTTCTCGGGACAACCTAACCTTAGTGCGGGAGAAGTCCAGTCAAGGCCCTCTCACTCAGCAGTCAATACCCATAGGGGTTGCCTCCCTCAGTAGACCATACACACCGCAGTGGAGAGTCCTGCCCTGGTCTTGCCTTCTCCCTTTCCTCCCTTCAGGCTTGTTCCCTTTATCTGGTGCCCTTAATTCATGCAGAGCCTCATTACCAGAATATTAGTTCCTCTTTAGCCTTAGTTTCAGTTCCCCAGGAGTGGACTCAACCCTCCAAGCTTTGGTAGTTATTGGCCCCTTTACTCTGGATGCGTGGGTCCAACCCCTTTCTGCTGTTCTCACAGCTGTTTCAGTGGTAAGTAAAAGAAGAAAGGGCCCTTCCAATAGAGGAAATAGGCTTGTTTTCTTTCCACATTTTTATTAGAACCTTATCTCCCGGTTTTAACTGGTGGATTGCAAATCCTAAAGGTGGTGTTTGAGCCATCATCCCAATTTCTCTTAGTTCCTTTACTCTCCTTCCAATGGTGATTATACACTTCTGGATATTATGATCCTCAACTACATTATTCCCTAGAGGCAGCCCTTGAGAATAAGGCATGCCATATAACATTTCATATGGTGATAATCCAGTCTCACTGTGTGGTTTAGTTCTAATGTTTAAAAGTGCCAATGGTAAGCATTTCGTCCAGGTCATTTGTGTCTCGATCATTAACTTAGCCAATTGTTTTATTGTTTGATTCATTCTTTCTACTTTCTCTGAGCTTTGTGGGTGCCACGGAGTGTGGTATTCCCACTGAATACCTAATGATTGACATAATAATTTTATTATTTTAGAAGTAAAGTGTGTGCCCTGATCAGAATCAATGTACTGGATTATCCCATATCTAGGTATTAAGTCTTCTAATAAAATTTTTACCACCGTTTGTGCTGTAGCTCGTGCTACAGGATAAGCTTCTACCCATTGTGTTAAATGATCCACTATTACCAATAGATATTTCATCCTCCCTACCTTGGTCAATTCAGTGAAATCAACTTGTACTTTTTCGAAAGGTCGATAAGCTGTTTTTCTCCCTCCTGTGGCTGCTTGTCGAAACACTTTTTATTTATCTTCTGACAAGTTAAACAGCCTTGTGTAATTTGCTTTGCTATTTCATATATCCCAATGCAACCAAATTGTTTAAGGAAATGATCACTTAATGCCTTTGTACCCCAATGGGTGTGTGCATGTAATCGTCCTAATATTTGCCTCGCGTAGGCTTTTGGCAATATCTCTCGTCCGTCGGGCAGTGTCCATTTTCCTTGTTCTAACTTAGCCCCTATTTTCTCCAATTTTGTTTGTTCCTCAGGGGTAAACTTTTTTTCCCCTTCTTCTCGTCTTTCTTCCTCCTGTATTACATTAATTTTAATGACCTGAGTCCTCAAGGCCGCTTTCTGGGCTTCTTTATCTGCTAAATTATTTCCCCTGATTCGGTAATCTAATCCCTTTTGATGTCCTCTCACATGTACTACTGCTATCTCCTTTGGTTCTCTTAATGCCCTTAAAATTTTCACTATTAATTCTTGATGTATGAGATTCCTCCCTTGAGCGTTAATTAAACCTCTTTCTTCCCAAATTTTTCCAAAAGTGTGGACCACCCCATATGCATATTTTGAATCTGTAAATATAGTCCCACTTTTCCCCTTTAATAATTCCAGGGCCCTACATAAGGCATACAGCTCACAAGCCTGAGCCAACCATGATGGACTCAAAGGCCCTGATTCCACAGGTTCTAGGTCCTTATTAATTATTGCATATCCTGATTTTCTTTTCCCTTCCACTACTCGGGAGGAGCCATCTACAAACAGTGCTTCCCCTTTCTCCAACTCGGTATCCCTTAAATCTGGCCTCACCTTAGTCTGGGTCGAATTACCTCTAAACAGTTATGTTGTAATTTTTCAGATGGTTTTCCAAACAAAAATTGTGCTGGACTCTGAGCAGAGGTTACCCTCAGTTCTAAGTCAAGGGAGTCAATTAATATTGCCTCATACTTTAGGATTCGACTATCCGTTAACCATTTTTCCGCTTTCTGTTGTAAAACACTTCTGACATTGTGTGGAGTATACACCTTTAGAGGGGCGCTAAAGGTAATCTTCCTAACTTCCTCTATTAATAATGCTGTAGTGAGTAAAGCTTGGAGACAAGCAGGCCAGCCTCTGATTGCTGGATCAAGTAACTTAGAACAATACCCCACGAGTTTCTTAATCCCTGCCCAATATTGAGTAAGAACTCCATATGCTGTCTGGTTTGATGTATTCACAAAAAGATAGAAAGGTTTTTCCAGATCTGGAAGGCTTAATACAGGTGCTTGTATTAATGCCTTTTTTATTTCCTCGAATTTTTGATCATCTTCTGTGAACCACTTAAGTCAGTTATTAGTTAATTTCTCATATAGGAATTTGACCTTCTCACTATAGTTCTCGAGCCATGGTCTACAATATCCTAATAATCCCAATATTTGCCGAATTTCCTTTGTAGTTTGTGGGGGTCTTAAAGATAGGATAGCAGATACCCTGTCAGGATCTAGCTTCTTTTTCCCTTCACTCAGACAATGCCCTAAGTATTTTACTTCCTGCTCCACAAACTGTAATTTTGATCGAGACACCTTTAATCCCCTTTCTCCTAGAAAATTTAATAATTTAATAGTGGCTTCTCAGGTTCCTTCTTCAGTTTCTCCTGCTACTAATAGATCGTCCACATATTTTACATAATTTTACTTCCCTGGGTAATGTGAAATCTTGTAAGATCTTCTCTAAAGTTTGTCCAAATAGATTTGGTGACTCTAAATCCCTGTGGCAGCACAGTCCATCTTAATTGTTGTTTTCGTCTTGTTTCGGGATCCTCCCATTCAAAGGCAAAATAATCTCTGGATCCCTCATCCAGAGGGCAGGCCCAAAAAGCATCTTTCAAATCTATTACACTATACCAAGTATGTTTGGGAGATATATGACTCAGTAAAGTATAGGGATTTGCCACCACAGGAAATTTAGTGATTGTTTGCTGATTGACAGCTCTCAGGTCCTGTACCATCCTGTATGACCCATCCGATTTTCTTACGGGGAGGATGGGTGTATTATGAGGTGACATACATGGTTCTAAAGTTCCTTTCTCCAGAAGTCTGTCAACTACAGGTTTTAATCCTTTTCGACCCTCCATTGGTATAGGGTATTGTTTGACTCTAATTTAATGATGTGGATCTATTATTTGAACATTTGGGGGGGGCATTTCTATCTTTCTAATTTCCCCTTCCTTATACCATACTGAAGGGTTAATGGCTTCCTCATCTTTTTGTGTTAAATTGTATAATTTAATCTGCAATTTGTCCCCTTGGCTATGAATGTTCAAGTTTAATCTCAAAATCAAATCCCTTCCTAATAAATTGTACTCCGCTTCAGGGAGCAACAGTAAATCATTAAAACAAATTTTCTTCTGTTTCTACTACATCTTTCAAGACAGGTACTCTAAAAGGCTCTCCTTTTGCCTCTACTATCGATACAAAACTTTTTCCTTTTTCTATTCCTTCTGGAAGTTTTTGAATAGTGGATTTTTCAGCCTGTGTCCACTAAGAATAAAACTTCTTCTTTATGGGGACCAATTAATAGTTTTATCAAGGGCTCCGTTGATGTTGAAGTCCCCAGAAAATATAGCCCCTGACACCCCTATTCTTCTTTGAATATTTTCTCATCTTGTTCCCACTTAGGACAGTTCCTCTGAATATGCCCCTTCTTGTTGCAGTAGTAACAGATGGGAATTGTGAATCTCTCTCAATAAGGCTGTCCCCTAGGTGTTTTCTCTACTCCTTTTCCCCTTCTTTCTCTGGACAGGGTCTTATTTTTCTGACTTTCTCTTACTGCCGCTACAAAGATCTTGGCTTTTGCTTTTTGTTTCTCCTCATCTCTCCTGACATACACTTTCTGCGCTTCCCTAAGTAATTCTTCTAATCCTCTCTCTTGCCAGTCTTCCAGCTTTTCTAATTTCCCTCTTATGTCCCCCCAGGATTTAGCTACAAATTGTGTTCTAAGGAGTGTGGTTCTGGCCACTGAATTTGGGTCAATTCCAGAATACATTTGTAGGCTTTTTTTTAATCTCTCCAACCATTCTGTTGGAGATTCATCTTTCCCTTGTTGTTCATTAAATGCTTTATTAATGTTTTTTCCCTCAGGGAACCGCTTTCCTTATTCCCTGTATGATTAAGGTTCTCAAATCCCTCATATTCTGTCTTCCTTGTGGTTGTTGATGATCCCGGTGTGGATCCACATTTGGCCATTTCTGGTCTCCCGGGAGTCCTGTCTGATTTTGTCTTTCCCAAATCCTCATTCCAGCTTGCCTAATCATTCCCTTTTCCTCAGCAGTAAATAAGATCCCTAAAATGGACTGTATTTCTTCCCAGGTATAAGTATTGGGGCCTAGGAACTGGTCTAGTTTTTCAGCTACTATATTTCATCATGTGGCCCTAGCATTGTTCCATACTGACACAAATGAAATTAACACATTTCACAGAAACCATATCTCGGAAACTATTAACAATTAAACCTATTGCCTTTTTTCGTCAGGGAGCCAATCTGTGGAGGGGACAGGGGAAAATATTTTTCCCTACTTGTTCACTCTCCCTTTCTCCTTCACCACCCTCTTATCCTCCGAGCTAGTTACGATAGTTCTCCAAGATGCTGAATATCCTTGGGATGTTCAGACTAGCATGGTGTTATTATGTCTCCTGAATGTGCTTTAAGTTTTGTTTAAGGTTAAACAACTACTTAGGAATCTCATCCAGAGATCTGTCCTGAGGCGGGATAGTTGTGAGTGGCAGGGAGTGTGGGAGGATATGGGCAAGTTTCTAGAGCAGTGGGCACTTCCAGTGTTTTGGAAATTCACCCCTGAACAACTGTAAAATCCTAAAAAACTGGTAGAATGCTTGAAAAAAGGGTGTCATGACTCTGGCAGTTCCAAAGAGACACAAATCACTGTAGCGTGCTGGGGCCTGCCCTGTGCCTATCGATCTGCAATAGATGCTGCTATCAACCTAGTGAAAGACCCTGCGGCCACTCCAAGTCCTGTGACAGGCCCAACGGCCACACCAACCCCTGTAATGGACCCTGCAGCTGCTCCATCTCCTGCAGCCGCTCCATCTCCCGCAGCCGCTCCAGGTCCCACAGCCGCTACAGCCCCTGCAGCCACTCCAGCTCCTGCAGCCACTCCAGCTGCTCCAGCATTTTCAGCTCCTGCAACCATTCCAGCTCCCGTAGCCGCTCCAGCTCCCACAGCTGTTCCAGCTCCTGCAGCCGTTAGAGCTCCTGCAGCTGTTCCAGCCCCTGCAGCTGCTACAGCTCCTGCAGCCGCTCCAGCTCCTGCAGACGCTCCAGCTCCTGCAGCCGTTCCAGCTCCCGCATCCGCTCCAGCTCCCGCAGCTGCTCCAGCTCCTGCAGCCGCTCCAGCTCCTGCAGCCGCTCCAGCTCCCGCAGCCGCTCCAGCTCCCACAGCCGTTAGAGCTCCTGCAGCCGTTCCAGCTCCTGCAGCCGCTCCAGCTCCTGCAGCCGTTCCAGCTCCCGCATCCGCTCCAGCTCCCGCAGCCACTCCAGCCCCTGCAGCCGCTCCAGCTCCTGCAGCCACTCCAGCTCCTGCAGCCACTCCAACCCCTCTGATGGGCCCAGCGTGTATTCCAACCCCTGTGGCAGGCCCTGTGGCTGGGTCAGAGAAACGAGCTGTAGCAATGCAAGTTGCCCCTGTAGACAAGGTGAAAAAATGGTATAGAGATTCAGGTCATTTAGAACGCAGAGAGTCTTCTGCTAGGTCTAGGTATAGAGAAGACGAGGCTGGGACATCAGAGGAGCGGGAGGATGAAGATGAAGATGTCGAAAAATCAACAGTAATTACCCGAACCCTATACCAGTGTGAGCTACAAGATGTGCGAAAAGATTTTGGTCGCTACATAGGTGAGCAGCTTGTCACCTGGCTGCTCCGGTGCTGGGACACTGGAGCCAATTTTGTGGAATCAGAGGGCAGGGAAGCCAGGCGGCTGGGATCCCTTGCTAGAGATGCAGGCATTGACAAAGCAATTGGAGATGGAGCATGACCTTACAGCCTCTGGAGGCATCTCCTGTCAGCTGTGTGGGAAAGGTATCCCTTCAAGGAAGAACTTGTATGTCTGCCAGGCAAGTGGACCACTATGGAGAAGGGAATCCAGTACCTGAGGGGATTAGCCTTACGGGAGGTGATTTATGAGGACCCAGACAATGGACAAACACCCACAGATCCAGATGAAGTCAAGTGTACATGAACCATGTGGTGGAAGTTTGTACGGAGTGCACCATCATCATATGCCAGCTCATTGGCAATAATGGCCTGGAAAGAGGATGAGGAACCCACAGTGGATGAAGTGGCTAAACAACTCCGGCAGTACAAAGAAAGTCTCTCCTCTTCCCTACAGGCCTGCGTCTCGGCTGTGGAGATACTTTCTGAAAGTGTACCTCAACTTAAAGAGAATACTTTGGAGAAACTTTCTGAAATGTTCCACCAACTTAAAGAGAGTTTATTTTCCTCCCCACCTGAACAAACCAGTGTCTCAGCTATCAGGGGTAAGCATTCATCCTTGCAAGGAAGACGATATGGTGGGTACACATCCCGTGCCACCCTGTGGTTTTACCTACGTGACCATGGAGAGGACGAGAAAATGGGATGGAAAATCTACCGTGACCCTAGAGGCACGGGTACGTGAATTGCAAAAGAAAAAGGGGTTCTCTGAGAAGTTTGCTGCTCCAATGTCCAGCAGGCAGTCCTTTAAGCACAGAAACAAATTCTGATCAGGACTAGAGGGGCCCTGCCTCCAGCCAGGGGGAGGAAAGGGACAATCGAATTTATTGGACTGTGTGGATTCGATGGCCTGGCACGTCAGACGCACAGAAGTATAAGGCTTTAGTAGACACCGGTGCACAGTGTACGGTAATGCCATTAAGCTATAAAGGGCCAGAGCCCATCTGTATTTATGGAGTGACAGAGGGATCCCAGCAGTTAACTGTATTGGAGGCTGAAGTGAGTCTAACCGGGAATGAGTGGCAAAAGCACCGTATTATGACTGGCTCATATGCTCCGTGCATCCTTGGCATAGACTACCTTAGAAGAGGATTTTTCAAGGACCCAAAAGGGCTCCGGTGGGCTTTTGGCATAGCTGCCTTAGAGACAGAGGACATTAAACAGTTGTCTACCTTGCCCTGTCTCTCGGAGGACCCTTCTGTTGTAGGGTTGCTGAGGGTCAAAGAACAATAAGTTCCACATTGCTACCACAGCTGTTCACCGGCAGCAATATCGCACCAACCCAGACTCCCTGATTCCCATCCATAAGCTACTTCGGCAACTGGAGAGCCAAGGAGTGATCAGCAAGACTCATTCACCTTTTAATAGTCCCATATGGCCAGTGCGAAAGTCTAATGGTGAGTGGAGACTAACAGTGGACTATCGTGGCCTGAATGAAGTCACACCACCACTGAGTGCTGCAGTGCCGGACATGCTAGAACTCCAGTACGAACTGGAATCAAAGGCAGCCAAGTGGTATGCCACAATTGATATCGCTAATGCATTTTTCTCCATCCCTCTAGCAGCAGAGTGCAGGCCACAGTTTGCTTTCACTTGGAGGGGAGTCCAATATACTTGGAATCGGCTGCCCCAGGGGTGGAAACCCAGCCCTACCATTTGCCATGGACTGATCCAGTCTGCGCTGGAGCAGGGGGAAGCTCCTGAACACCTGCAGTACATCGATGACATCATTGTGTGGGGTGACACAGCAGAGGAAGTTTTCGAGAAAGGGAAGAAAATAGTCCAAATCCTTCT
>MU012868.1:189004-214678 GCA_011074415.1 Stictonetta naevosa
CCTAAAAGCTCTCTGGAAAATTATTTAAGAGAGTAAACTTATAACAATTTGGTGCCAACTCGGATGAAGGCAATTTGATTGAAAAGCCCTTCGAAGGGAGCACCCCGCTGATTTCAGTGGCCTTCGTTAGGACTACTTTCATTCGAATCCTTCACCGACGAACCCTAAATTCAGCAGCAAGCAAATAAACCCGGGCAACCCCTAGGTAATCTTTGTGCACGAAGGCCGAACGAAGACTCAAGGAGGAGTGAGCAAGTATAGGCCGGTGATCCGTTCGGTTGGGGTTGGGTATCCCGGAGCACGGCGTTGTGAGACATCCTGTAGGACGAAGTGAGTGCGGACCTCTCGGTAGTGCGGTTCCCACATCCCGTGAGGGACTGGGCCACGAAAAGGGGGAAGCGGTTGTGTGTATGTGAGAAGGTGCTCCAGAAGATGGGACAGAAGAAGAGTTAGCCTTCTGGTCCCATGGGTGGGGTAACAGTTACCCCTATTCCTCCAGATAGTCTCTTGGGAAGGGACTGATGATTAAAGATTGGGACGATTCCCCTTTTAGGCGGGGAAAATAATAAAGTAAACATGATAAATTATTATATTGAAGTTTGGGGTGGTAAACAGATTCGAGGAGACCACCTTTACTGGCCCATATTTGGGTCTTTTGAAGAATAGGTTTGTCAGGCCCTAAATATTTATGTGAATTCAAAGAAACCCTTTAGTTTAGAAGAAAGTGAATATGCACATTTGTGAATCAGCTCGGAAACTCGAGCCAATTTATATCCTCTAAAAGAAAAAGGAGGGGGCGGGAGGCGTAAGAAAAACCGAGAATTAGAGATCCCAGCCCCACCGCCTCCCTATTTTCCACCACCCCCACCTACAGCCCCTCCAACTCCTGGGTCTCCTAACCTGCAACCCCAGGGAGACTCTGATAGCGACTGACTCCAGTGACTAGAAGTCAGGCCAGAAGACAGCAGCCCAGAAACGAAGGGGGAGTGTATCCACTAAGGGAAATAGCAATGGGAGGACCACAACCAGGCATGGGATATGTGGCCGTCCCCATTAATTCTGGGGATGTCTGAGATTTTAAGAAGGAAATGGGAATCCTGCTAGAGGACCTGCTGGGAGTGGCAGAGCGGGTGGACCAGTTTCTGGGTCCTAATATTTATACCTGGGAGGAATTACAGTCCATCCTGGGAATTTTGTTTACATCAGAGGAAAGGGGAATGATTAGGCGAGCTGGTATGCGAATCTGGGACCAACAACACCAACAAGGTCCGGCTGCGGACGTTAAGTGGCCAATGCAGTCACCCAATTGGAATAACCAGGACCCGATCCATCACGGTCATATGCCAGATTTAAGAACCATTATCATTCAGGGAAATAGGGAATCGGTTCCAAGAGGGCAGAATATTAATAAGGCCTTTAACGAACAACAAAGGAGGGATGAGACCCCGACGGAATGGTTAGAAAGGCTGCGGAAGAGTCTGCAGCTGTATAGTGGCTTAGATCCAGGGACTCCTGTGGGAGAGGCCCTACTTAAAACTCAGTTTGTGGCCAAATCCTGGACGGATATTAGGAAGAAATTAGAGAAAATAGAGGACTGGCAAGATAAGGGTTTAGATGAACTCCTGAGGGAGGCACAGAAGGTGTATGTTAGGAGAGAGGACGAGAAGGAAAAGAAACAAGTACGGATGATGGTAGCAGCATTGCGAGAAGGTCAGAGAGGAATTGAACAAAAGGGAAGGCCTAGGACGATGCACAGAAAGTTTGAAGGGGAGAAAGAGAGAGGTGGTCAGGGACAAATGAATGTGACTTGTTTTTATTGTAATAAAAAGGGTCACATGAAGAGGGCATGCCGATAGAGAATGGAGGATGAGAAGATGTTCAAAGATGAATAGGGGTGTCAGGGGCTCTATTTGCTGGGGACCCGAGGGAAAAACGAGCCCTTGATAAAGTTAAAAGTGGGTCCCCAACGTGAGGAAATGGAATTCCTCATAGATACAGGGGCTGAAAGATCTACAGTCCAGAATTGGCCTTTAGGCGATGGAAAAGGTTCAAGTGATAGGGGCAAAAGGGGAACCCTTCAGGGTCCCTGTTATTAAAGAGGTGTTAATTGAATTAGATTCTAAATTAGGGGTAGGATCCTTACTCTTAGTACCTGAGGCAGAATATAACTTATTAGGTAGAGACTTAATAGAATTAGGTATAAATTTAGAGGTGGTAGATAAAGAGTTAAAAATTAGGTTGTGCCCCCTGAGGGCGGAGGATGAACAAAGCATAAATCCTGAAGTTTGGTACACTCCAGAAAGTGTAGGAACCGACCCGAGTGTACCAACGAGAGTTAAACAATACCCCCTGTCTGAGGAAGGCAGACGGGGATTAAAGCCTGAAATTCAAAGGTTATTACAGCAAGGGTTGCTAGAACCCTGTATGTCTCCCTTTAATACTCCAGTATTACCGGTAAAAAAGAAAGATGGTAAATATAGATTCGTACATGATCTAAGAGAAATTAACAAGAGAACCGTGACTAGATTTCCTGTTGTGGCAAATCCCCATACCCTGTTAGACCAATTGCACCCAGACGATCAGTGGTATAGCGCAGTGGACTTAAAGGATGCATTTTGGGCATGTCCTCTGGAGGAAGGTAGCAGGGACTATTTCGCCTTTGAATGGGAGGACCCGGATACCCACCAAAAGCAACAATTACGGTGGACTGTCCTTCCTCAAGGATTCACTGAATCACCTAATTTGTTTGGACACAGCCCAGAACTGATGTAGGAGTTTCTCCTTTTGAAATGTTATTGCCACTCGACGACCCTCAATTACAGGATGCCCAGCTAAGACCCTATTTAATACAACTCATGAACCGACAGAAGGAGTTACGAGCAAAAGGTTTGGTAGTACAACGCCCTCCGTTAGACATAGCAATTCATAAGATACAACCTGGGGACAAGGTTCTAATTAAGACTTGGAAAGAGACGTCTTTAACACCACGATGGGAAGGCCCCTATGTTGTTTTGCTTACCACAGAAACGGCCGTCCGGACAGCGGAGAAGGGGTGGACGCATGCCAGCCACGTGAAAGGACCAGTTCATGAAGATAAATGGGAAGTAGCCCCAGGTTCCGAGGATTTGAAGCTGACATTGAAACGGACTTGATAAGTATTGTGTGTTGGCTGTGTATTGTGGGAGGTGGTGGAAGCCCTACTTATTACGGGTGCAAATCAGATTCCCCTGAAGAATACTGCTGCTGCCGAGAAGAATTAGTACCTTGTAGTTCGCTGCAACCGATCTGACGAGCGAGGCAGAGGAGTAAAACAGTGGGGAAGCACTAAGAGGCTGAACAAGGCCTGTTTAAAAGCACCCTGGGGGATGGATTTTGATCACCTCCTACAACACATGGCAGTTATTATTACAACCTTGGTGAGCCATGGATCTGCGCACCCTCACCAACCCTATAAGTGGCGGTGGGATGACTCTGAGACTCTCAAGACTAATATTACAGCAGGCTCACCTTCCTTTAATATAACTAATTGTGAATTATTCGGAACGGTAATGGGATACGGAGGAAGCACACTACACCACAGGTGTAGTCCCCAGAGATAATATTCCTGGGGGGCTACAAACGTGAAGGCTCGGTTCCTGGTGGGAAACACCACCTATGTAATATCACGGAGAATGGGAACCAATCAGCCGAATGGTTAATCCCAGCCAACAACACTAGGTGGGTTTGTTCGTCAGTGGGTGTAACTCGTTGTCTATCGCTAAAACTCTTTAATGCGTCTCACGATTTTTGTATGCAGGTAATAATTATACCAAGGATTCTATACCATCCTGAGGATTATATGTATACTCAACACAAAAAAAAAAAAAGGAAAAAAAAAGGGGAACTGTTTACAGCTTTAACTCTGGCCACTTTAATAATCTTGGGAGGAGCAGGGGTCAGTAATCTATCTCGGCCCTGGAAAAATCTGTTAGGTCACTTTCAGAGGTACTATTACAAAATTGTAGAGGATTAGATTTGGTATTTCTACAACAGGGCGGGTTGTGTGCAGCTCTGAAAGAAGAATGCTGCATGTATCCTGATCATACTGGAGTGGTAAGAGATACCATGGCTAAGCTCAGGGAAGGAGTGGAGAAGAGAAAACGGGAACATGAAGACCGACAGAATTGGTATGAAACTTGGTTTAATTATTCACCTTGGCTTTATTCTCATCTGTGACTGAGGAAGAAATTGCAGAAACATTAGTCCTCAGTAGCCAGGCATTGCAGAGATTCAATGAACAAAATGAGTAACCAAAAGAAAAAGGAGGGATTATAATATACAATAAATGTTTGTTCATTGTCTTTTGTATTATAAGAGCAAGGAGTTCTGTTTGAGGAGTGGGGGTAGTGAAGGTCTCTTGCTGAGATAAGAAACTGTGAAGCACCTGGCTAGGCACTGTACTTAATGTAACAAAAGAGTCCGGCAAGGAGGAGGAGCCCCCTCCTCCCCCCTTCTTTCCCTCGTGTAACCACTCCCTGATAAGTTGTTAACCAAACAAGGAAAAAGAAGTTGAGTCACAATGCAGAGGAAGACTACGGCCTTCATCTTCACGACCACCAGAGGGACCAAGACGACCCCCTAGCAACAGTACGCGCAGCCGCAGAACATACCCGGAACCAAGCTATAAAAGGGGACTCTGGTGGGGGTAAAGTGCACGCCGTTGGTAGAGCAGAGACTCCCCGGCCGCCCAGCGCTGTTTTGCTTGCTGTGCTTACTTAATTCAATAAATTTACTTATTGACCTAAAAGCTCTCTGGAAAATTATTTAAGAGAGTAAACTTATAACAACCCCCAACACAGAACAACCCATGTGAAGTCAGCACAATTATTGATAAAAGGAAGATGACAGTTTTGTGTGATAATTTTCCCAGATTAAACTTTTTTTTTTAATGATATTTAAATGATTTATAAGGGGTGAATCAAATGGTGGTGTATTTTAGAATGCTGGTTGTTGGGGGCTGATGCAAAGCCAGGTATATTTAAAAACACCATCCCATAAAATCCTGCTCTGCACTCTGCAGAGTATCTGCCTCCCCTGCCATCATAAAACATGATCTGAGACAAGAAGAGAGTTGCAGTTTTGCATGACTGAACAAGAGGAACACAGGAAGAAGGGGAACAAAGGTGTAAAACCTTTTTTACCTCTGCTGGAGCATTGGTCATATGATTTAAGTGAGCAGCGGTGGGTTTGTCCACCTGATGCTTGCCCATGGTGTAAGTTGAGCATGTAACTTCCACTTCTCTTTCTTCCACATTCCCTGTTCAGACTGACCATTCTTCAGGACAGACAGTATCTAACCATACATATGGTCAGTGTCAAATACAGTGTGTGATCAGTCCTGATCAGGACATATCCATGTGTCAGTGCAGCCAATAGTTCTTTGGACCCTCAGGGTAAACAGCCAGTTGTGCTACAGAAGCAAAGCAATGCAAGGGCTTTTCCAAATTCATTGTTTTGTGACATTCTCATAACGAGCAACCTGCTGTTTTCAGGTAGTCTACTATGGTCACCTGAGGAGCGAGGCTTATGAACAAATACCATTGCAAAGGGGAGAAAGTAGTGCCCAGGTCAGAAGGCAATGGAATAAAAATCGCACTGTGTGTCCAGGATCACAAGCATAATGAATCAGAAAATGGAGATCATTAAGAAACAATAAGACTTTGAAAGAAGAGAGTTGGAATTCAGCAGATCTGGGGCAAAGAAATAGTTTCTACATACAACCCAGTTGTCCAGTCAGTTGGAGGTACATTGTGCACTTTCTTCACTATCTGCTGCTGTGAAGCATACAGAACTTTTCCTTACTCCACCTTCCTCAAATTCAATGTCTTTTATAAGCCCACTAAATCCAATGAACTTATATCATATTAAAAATGTATTTGTAGTAAATTCTACTCAGTCTAATAATTCTGTCACTGAGCTTGCAAACCCTTTATTTATGGATTTCACTTTCTTGACTGTGCAGATGTTTGGGTTAAGTAACTTTACATCACAAAAATCTCACTATCAGACATTTGGTTATTCCTACAGTTTAACATCAAATGTTTGAGGTAAAAGATTTTAAAAAATCAGATAAAAATAATGGTACCACTTAAAAACCCATGCTTAAAAAAACAATCTTGCCAAGTTTGGGAGTGTGGCCATGAGGGTCAACAAGCCCCATGGTTGGCGATAACATCAGACTTAATGATCAGGCCATCAGGAACGTAAAGAGTTTAGAGGGAACAAAGAAGTGTGATTCAGGAGACACCTTGTGGTTGCTTGTTCTCCAGCCGTTAAGGCATGGAAGTTGATGGGTGTTTGTGGTTGCCAGGTAAAGTTGTTGACCAATGAATAGTTAGTGGAAAAGTACTGCTGTGGGGTGAATGGTCTAAGAAGGGAGCCTGTCCTCAAAATGGGGAGGCAACAGATATATAATGAAGTTATGTCATCAATAAAGTAGTAGCAGTTACTGATCCTAAAAGAACCCTGGAGTCCGTGTGGTCATTACTCCACAAATGGCGCTCGAACAGGGACATGAAGAACAGGAACAGGGACAGGCTAACAAAACAGGGACAAAAACAAAAAAGGAATGAATAGGGACAGATTAACAGAACAGGTACCAGGACAGGAACAAGGACATTGATCGCCTCATGAAGATAGGTTTGGCCAAACTCAGAAAACCACTCAAAGAAGCTTGTATAGAAATTCGCTGGAAATAGGTGCACCGGAGCTGGAAAGAAGCTGAAGCTGAAAGAAGCGGACCCGCGCACACAACTGCCCCTCACTGGCCGAAGGTAAGCAGTTACGTGCTATGGGGAATCATATGTCCTTAGAAACAAAAAATGTCCTGGTAACCTTACAGTTTATTCCCTTCATTATGAATCAGACAGTTTATGATCCTGAAACATGGGACCAAGTTGAGGTCAAGGTGTGGGACTCTGCTACCTAAAATGACAAGGTTGCGGCAGGATTGCTCGGCACCTGGCAAGCAGTCTCTGAGGCCTTAAAGAGCCATGTGGGACCACAATCAGAAACGTGTGGTTTGTCAAACAGTGAGGGAGCTGCGGGCTCGTTTACTGATCTGCCTGCTGTGCCATCGGCCCCTCTGCTGCTACAGCCACCGCAGGCCTTTGCTGTTACACCCCCTGGTGACCTGAAGGTTCCTTTTGATCCAGGCCCTATAGGCCCTGAAAAGGAGCCGGATCTGTTTCCCTTCGATCCGGGAGGAATAGGATATACATAGGGCCCGAAGGCCGAGTTGCTTAACATCTTAAAGCGAGACATATTGTTCCCACGACTAGCCCTGGAACTCTCCGGTGTCTGTAATCCAGAAAAGGAATGGAAAATGGAGACTGTTACATGATCTGAGAAAAATTAATGAAGTCATGGAAGATATGAGAGCACTTCAACCAGGATTACCATCTCCAACTATGCTCCCCCAGTCATGGACATTAATAGTAATAGACTTAAATGATTAGTTGTTAAACACTTGCCAGAATTTGGAAAACTTTGCTATGTTTATGTTTCAATTGATACCTTTTCTGATTGCATTTTTGCATCTGTTCATGCAGGAGAAAAGGCAAAGGCTGTGTGTAAACATCTTCTGTCAGCTTTTGCGAAATTAGGAGTTCCAAAAATTATTAAAACAAATATTGAGCCAGGATATGGGGCCCATGCAACCCACTATTTTTTCAACAGTGGGGTATTCAACATCTGACGGGTATACCTCATTCTCCCCACGGGTCAAGCAATTATTGAACAGGCCCATGGTACCCTAAAAGCTATGCTTCTGAAACAAAAAAGGGGGAGTAGGGTTGTGATGCCCAGAAAAAAAGATAGCTAAAGCATGCTATGTTATTAAATTTTTAAATGAATGGACAGAGGAAGGTCCTTGCATCTAGGCAATGCAGGAGAAAAGGCTCCAGACAGATCTGGGAAATAGACAGATTTGGGAGAAACTCAGTTAAAGATTAAAGCACCAATCATTGGGAAGGGCCCTACACTCTAATAACTTGGGGCCGAGGTTGTGCTTGTGTTTTAACAGGAGCTGGTCCTAGATGGATGTCAGCACGATGGGTCCTTCTGGCCGTCTCATCATCTGCCTTAACATGATCACAGCACTCTCCTCCGCGGTTTGGACTCCAGCTCAAACAAAAAACAACGTATGGGAGGGTGCCGCTGGCATATGCAGGACCTACAAACAAAGACCTCAGGAGTTGGGGGGGCCACAAAACCCCATGCCCCGCCCCGCTCTGGTTCAGGGGGTGTCGGGGCCCCCCCCCCCCCCCCCGGGCTGGGCAGCACTCAGTGCCTGCCTCTCCCAGGGATGTGGTTACAAAGTTTGTTAAAGATAGAATTAGTATGCCTGGTAGTTTTTCTCTGTTTTAGTTTGTGTTAATCCTGCTTTCTTAATTTGTGTTAATCGCGCTATTTCTGTTAATAAAGAAGGGGGAGATGTGGGAGTGTGGCCATGGGGGTCGACAAGCCCCATGGTTGGTGATAACATCAGACTCTTAACGATGAGGCCATCAAGAATGTAAAGAGTTTAGAGGGAACAAAGAAGTGTGATTCAGGAGACGCCTTGCGGTCTCGGGTTGCCAAGATATGCAGTAAACAGCAAAGGAGATATACCTGCTCTTTATTCCTTTTCCCCATAGGGACAAAGATGTCTTAAATCTGCAGAATCCACACAACATGTGACAAGAAATGCCAACCCACCAGCATGAAAAGAGATATAATATTTTTCCATTAAAAAAAAAGAAATAAAAAAAAGACAAGGAATATAATGTTCAGGAGAGTTACAGGGATGAATTTAAAGGAGATTCAGGTCCAAAATTCCTCTTTGTGCACTGGCTTATGTGCCCTGCAGATCTCTACATCACTAGATGCCAGATGTGTTTGTGCAGTGCTTTGCAGCATTTTATAGCCAAGCCATTGGCATCACAGTGCTATCTACTGCTGTTTTGCTTCAAGCTTTTAAATGTTATATGTCTAGAAATAGCATTTTATCACTTTCCTTTACTGGATCACCTTCAAGAGTCACTTGAACATGTTCTACCAAATGAATTATTCACTTTTGCAGGGATTGTGGGTGTTATTGGTGCTGTGGTCTCAAGATTTCTGTTCTATGCACACAGTCATTTTATCTCCTAATGGCTGAAATGCCTTTTGTTTAGTCCAGTTTAATAGGATCAGCTCAGAAATATTGAGGAGAAATATAATGGCTTGAGGTACACAGAAGGGAAGACTAAGTGACCAAATAAACCTGTTTGGATATTGGCTCTACAAAACTAACAGAACAAAGCAGATAAATTTATTTTTAACAGTAAGATAATTTCTGTCTGTTCACCTGGGAAAATCTGTTCCTGCCTGACACAGCAATCTTTTTTCTGCATGGCTTGAATTTGGTTGGCACTAATGAAGCTCTTATGGTGAACTATTTGAACGCAAATGAAGGTTAAAGGTACTGTAATGTCTCATTTCAGGATGGATCCTTCTGATTAGAAGAATAAATTATCCCAAGCATCCCCACATGCCGCAAGTGCAAGTTTATCATACTTGTTTAACATGTCTGAAGAGATTTCACAGTGCAGATATTTTGCAGCTTCTCTTTTCATCTCAAAGAGAAACAGTTACAATATGCTTATGTTCCTGCCATCCAATTACTTCTGCTTTTCTTTCCCCTGTGATTTGCTGATAACATGGGCTGGAGAAACTCTAGGTGAAAATGGGGAGTTGATTTTTCACCAGCCATTTAGGATTTTGGTTGCAATGACCAGAGTTTTCCTGGGCTGACATAAGGCTAACCTAAGCATAAGCATGAGGCTCACTGGGGTTAGGAAAGCAGAATGTGAAACCAAGAATGAAATCATTGATTCGCTAAGACTCACAGTCAATGGTGGAGGCCACCTGTATTAAAGGAGAGGAAATCAGAGCAGCCTCTTCACTCCTCAGTCTCTGGGAGCATTTCTTCATTTCTGGTTGAAATCATTGTACTGAAGAGGTGCAAAAGTGAGACAAGAATAGGGGTCTTTGATGGGGTCTTTTCTCTCACATTGTGGTGGTTTTCTTCGGGTGGGCAGCCGAGTTCCACCACAGCCGCTCTCTCACTACCCCTTCCTCTTTGAGGAGGGGGAGAAAATACGACACAAAGGGCTCAAGGGTTGAGATAAGGATGGGGAAATCGCTCAACAATTATCGTAACCGGAAAAACAGACTCAGAGTAGGGAGACAGTAAGATTTAATGCCTATTACTAACAAGCTAGAGAAGTGAGAAACAAAGGAAAGAAACCAAAAACACCTTCCCCCCATCCACCCTCTTCCACCTTCCCCCCCATCCCCCCCACCCCCCTGAGCAGCACAGGGGAACGAGGTAATGGGGGTTATGGTCACTCTGTAGCGCTTCTTTTCCACCACTCCTTCGCTCCTTCTCGGTCACTCTCGTCCCCTGTGCTGTGAGGTCCCTCCCACGAGATGCAGTCCTTGCTGAATTGATCCTGCGTGGGCTTCCCACAGGCAGCAGCTCTCCAAGAACTGCTCCAGATATGGGTCCGTACCACGGGGCCCATCCCTCAGGAGCAAACTGCTCCAACCTGGGTCCCCCACAGGCAGCAGCTCCTGCCAGGTCACCTGCTCCTGTGTGGTCTCCTCTCCACGGGCAACAGGTCCGGCCCAGAATCTGCTCCAGCAGGGGTCTTCCACAGGCCACAGTCTCCGTCGGTGCAGGTCCACCTGCTCCACCATGGTGTCCTCCACGGGCTGCAGCGTGGAACCCTGCTCCACTGTGGTACTCCATGGGCTGCAGGGGGACAGCCTGCTTCACCATGGTCCTCACCACAGGCCGCAGGGGACTTCTACTCCGGCGCCTGGAGCACCTCTCCCCCTCCTTCTTCACTGACCTTGGTGCCTGCAAGGCTGTTCCTCACTCCTCTCACTCTCCCAGCTGCTGTGTGGCAGTGTTTTTTTTTTTCCCTTTCTAAAATATGCTCTCACAGAGGTGCAAACAACATCGCTTATTGGCTCAGCTCTGGTCAGCAGTGGGGCCCTTACCAAACATGGGGCAGCTTCTGGATTCTTCTCACAGAACCCACCCCTATGGCCCTCTGCTACCAAAACCTTGCCACGTAAACCCACTACACACATAGAGGAGCAAGGTACATTTCCACCGCAGGCCCACTGCTGACCCCTGGTGTATTTTGGAAATCCAGCCAGAGTCACAGAGAAGCATTATGGAGCAAGAGTAGCTGAACATCCCCCTTCTTAACTCAGGAAAGGGAATTCGTGGGCTCCACATGAGGCAGACACTGCAGGACTACCTGCACAGTTAGGCTGGGGACCGTGAACACACAAGCTGATGCTCGAGCGAGTCCAGAGAAGGGCAACAAAGCTGGTGAGGGGTCTGGAGAACAAGTCTTATGAGGAGCAGCTGAGGGAGCTGGGGTTGTTTAGCCTGTAGAAGAGGAGGCTCAGGGGCAACCTTATGGCACTCTACAGGTACCTTAAAGGAGGCTGCAGCAAGGTAGGGGTTGGTTTATTCTCCCACATGCCTGGTGACAGGACGAGGGGGAATGGGCTAAAGTTGTGCCAGGGGAGGTTTAGGTTGGATATTAGGAAGAACTTCTTTACTGAAAGGGTTGTTAGGCATTGGAATGGGCTGCCCGGGGAAATGGTTGAGTTACCATCCCTGGAGGTCTTTAAAAGACGTTTAGATGTAGAGCTTAGGGATATGGTTTAGTGGAGGACTTGTTAGTGTTAGGTCAGAGGTTGGACTAGGTGATCTTGGAGGTCTCTTCCAACCTAGATGATTCTGTGATTCTAGGATTCTAGGATTCTGTGATTCCCTCACTATTTCTACCACCTATATACTAGGAGAACCTGACTGGGAGGGCTGGCTTGGACCTGAGAGGTCTGTATTCAAGCAGTGCAGCACAACCATCTGAAAACGTCTGATGTGGCACTGTCAGTCCTGGCTTGGACACAGCCCTAAAGTCAGCATGTGTGCACCCCTAAGCACACGGCTTTGATGTTGTCCTGAAAACATTACATTTTCTCACCTGGTTTCAGATCCATTCTCAAGTCTAGTTCTCCACAGCCATGAATTGCACTATAGGGGGAAGGATATTTCCTTTATTTATTTTAAATTTACCTACCATTTATTTTAACATATGAGCACCAGTTCTCATATTACTGCATAGTGTAAGGAGAAGGAATGATCGGCTTTTTTTGTACCATTCATCATCTTAAATAGGCCAAGTATGCCGAAGTAATTATCCTTCTTTCCAAGTTAAATAATCCAAGTCTTTGCAGCTTCTCATTTGGAAAGTCCATCATACCTCTAACCCATTGAAAACTATATGGTGCTAATTTAAAACATGGCCACTTGTAACATGAGTATCTATGTCTGTATGTACCGATGCTATGCTTGTCAGCTAATTAAACATGTGTAACACAGAAAACACCACTCCAGCATTTTGTTGCCACATCCACTAATGAAGGGATGGTGAAGTTCTAGGTTGTAAAAGCAAGTTGTATGTGCCGAAGGTGGTCTGGCACCTTCCAGAGGGCTCGGAGCCATGGATGCTTACAAAATTGTGAGCATGTTTTACTTCTTGACCTCTAGAGATAGGGTGCTCTTTGGCTATGTCTACACTATCCTGTTCCCCTGCCAGAGATTCCCATTGCACTGATGCAGCCTCAGATAGAGGAAACTTCAATTATCTATGCAGTCCAAATAATGTCTAGGGTCCCCAGCTGAGATCAAGGCTCCATTGTGCTCGCGATGGCATAAACATGTATTTACAGACAATCCCTAAATAGAAGAGACAAATAAAGAGAGGGAGAGAAAATAAATGTGGAATGACTTGCGCAGCTGCTGGGACAGCTGCTTTGGGTGGGAGGTGGGAACAGGACCCAATTTGGAAGGGCTTGGGCCAGTGCATTCGCTACTGGGCTGTCTTGCTTGGTTGAACCTTTGCCACAAAAGTTTCTTGTGGAAGCTGATGTTTTAATCACCACGTCTTAAAAGTACTTGGTCAGGGAAAGCTTTGGGAACAGCGAAGTTAAAATGCAGAATTATTTGGCAGCTTGACACCCTTGCATTGCGCCAGCTGCTGTTGTGGTAGAGGCAGCGCAATGATTTCAGAGAAGACCTGGCATGGGAAAAGCCATGCTGAAAGAAATGTGGGCACAGGTAACTGATTTACATAAAAATCTCAGAATTCAGGTCGCATGAAGCTTCAGTGAGCTGAGCAAATGAGCACTGATAACTCATTTAGCACCACAGTTAAATAGGTCTTTGACAAAAAACTTTAAGAATGTTTAAATTTGAACACAGATTTAATTGCCTCTTTCCACTTCCATGTGAAAGCTCTCTGGTCTTGTGTGTTGCTGACTAATAAATGAAAGGAAAAAGAAGGAAGTCTGTAAGCCAGGAGGTCTCACTGCCAGGGACATGCACAACTTCACTCCCTGTAGTCTTTCCTTGTCAGATTAACGTCTCTGCTGTGAGGTAGTGAAAGCAGCTGGAGAGTCTGTGGCCAGTCCATGCTGGATATTCAGGTAATGGTTTATTTTCACCACTATGAAATGTTTGTGCCTCACATGCAGTTTTGTAAGCACTGGTGAAATCTTACTCTCCTTCAAAGCTGATAAGTGTGACCAGATTTCCTACTTATGAATATGTTGCTTGTCCATATAAGCATCATCCTACTTGCTTTGCCTATGACAGACTGACAACACAGAATTTAAGGCAGCTGTGCCTAGTTCCCCAGTGTCCCAGGAAGACCTCCTAATGTGGGCATCTCTGCTGGGCAGACCAGACCTGCCAGGGTGGTACCACACATCTGGTCCTTCCTAGAGCTACCTGGTGCTCTCCATCACTCCTCATTTGAGGTGTTTTTGCTGGCTGACTAAATTTCTGAGGGACAGAACAATACAGCAGCTGTAAGGTTTGCTGTGATCGCTGCAGAAGATTCCCTCTTGTGAGACTCTTCCACCCTCTTGCTCACAGTCACTTTAAGAGACAGACTCCTCCCTCCCACTCTCTTTGAGATGGGAATGACTGATCCAGCTCCTACTTGATTATTTTTTTTTTCAATCGGTAGTAAGCTCTTCTGCTTGTGTGCACTGCCTGGGTCTCTGCTTCATGCTCTCCCACCCCGAGCACCCACCAGCAAACTAAGTAGCCTCATGGTGTTAGCACTTGCCACTTTATCACTAGTGGCACAGGAGGAACATCTTCCACACACAGCAGTACTTACTAGCCAGTGGGTAGACAGCCCATTAAGAGAGTAGATTTACAATAATATATAAACATATAAAATTTTACAACCCTTTACTCTTACAGCTAGACATATTAGATTTGGAGGCAATTTTCCTCATTACCTTCCTGCTACAGCCCTCAGTTTTCTCAGTGTATTCCTCTCCTCTTTAAATCATAACCAAAAAGTCTCTTGCAACTTGTTTCTCAGTCTGGGCAAAACATCTATATAAACAGCCCTGGGTAAAAGGGGTGAACACCTTATGGAGATATCCCAGACATATGATTTTTGGGATGCTCTTAAAGTAAGTTAGCATGCATGTCTTCTTTCATGTCAAGTTTTATCTAATGATCTCGGTACACCAGGACCTGTGTTTATCACTTAGACACAGATGTACCTTCTACAGTCACAGAAAAGAAAAGGATACTTTTTAAAGGTGATTCAGTCCATCTTAGATCTGATCTATACTCCAGAGGACCCATATTCCTATACCCTCTTTATCTATCAAGGTGTCCTAGACTGGCAAACTCCTGACACAGAGAGCTATGCTTGGTAGCAAAAGTTAAGTGAAATAATGGCAGCTGTGGGAAGGATCCTGCCACGATAGCTTTGTTCCATTGCTGCTATACTACAGGGCCCTCTCTTAGCAGAGACAATGTGAAAACCCTCAGAAGCCAGAATCCTGCCAGCGTAGTTGTGAAAACCTCATCGAACAGCATATCTGTGTCTACAGTAGCATTTTTTTGGCAAAGATTCATTGGCTGGGTACATCTGATTTTTTTTTTGTGGTCTTAGCCAAAGAAGCTATGCCAGCAACATCTCATAGCATAGACTTCACCACAGTAACCCATCATAAATGCACTCACAGAGGCACACAGAATGGTCATTAAAAAAGATGTTCCCCAGTTCTCCGCTAAGTTCTTGTTGGCCACAGATACGTAGCAAAGTTAAAAATAAATAAATGAATCAATCTGCCAGCTACTTTATGTGAGTCAACAGCTGTCTCTGTGCTAGTAGGAACTCCAATCAGAGGTCATGATGCAAATTAATTTTAGCAACACCCAACATTCTCCCTGATGAATATGATTCTTTTGGGTCAATCGTGGGTCATGTAAGAGTCAAGAGAAAGCGCTTTCACTAAGTTTTTTTCTTGGGACCAACTCACTGCAAAGCTACTCCTTGCCAGAATTACATGACCTCTTCACAGAACAAGATACTTTCCCCGAGTTAATCACTTAAAGATTTAATTCTCAGCTTATAAAAATAGTTCACACCATAACAGAGAGTATTTTCAGGGTTTATCCTCTTCCTCTTTTTAAATTGATTTTTAATTCATTGTTACTTAGTGTCACTTCTGCTATTCATGGAGCACAGCCAAGTGAAACCGGGACCTGTTATGCTGCTGATTTACACTACAGAACCATTATTAGCTTAGTACTGCATTGGCATTCCAGGCATTCCAGCATGCAGTTAGTCTCCTGTGTATTTATTCATTCAAAATAATGACAGGGCCGGCAAAAGATGCCGGAGTGACAGCCCTGTGGACCAAAGAGGTCCTTCGTGAAGCGGTAGAATAGAAATGGCAGAACCAACATGAAGCACCCCCTCCCCATACTTCCCGCATGCTCCTTGGTCCTAATCTGAAGGCTGTCTGCACCTTGTGGAGTTAAAGTCCAAGGTAGAGCACTCTCCGGACCTAGTTAGTTTTTGATGAGATGTGCAATTTCTGCTCTTGTTGTCAGTGGTCTTTCATCATTCTCAGGCTAAAGAGTTCCCTAGCACAAATATACTCATCAGATGGCCCTATTTCTTGATTCACCAGGACAAACACAAACAAAAAAAAATAACCTCCAGATGCTTCAGAACCCTAGGACTACTTATCAAGAGTGACCTGGACATGTAATTAACAACTCCAAGTCACTACTAGGGTAGATCTGGAGTCTCTAAATGATACAACTTGACTCAGCACCCAGAGCACATTGCTCATTCTTCTTCCAGGCCTTTCACTCACATTACTTTGTAAGGAGGAAGCATCATGACAGATTGTTGACATTATGAAAAATATGTTCTCAGATAGGAGGGAGTATAGCAGGGAGGCAATTAAAATGTCCCATTGTGCTAAGCGCTGTTCAAACTCTGAAACAATGGTCCCTGACTTGGGATCTCACCACTGAGACACTGCAGATAATACCAGACATTCACACCACCTATTATAAACTATTTGGTGTATCCATTTTAGATGTGAGTCATGGGCTCAGTTTTCTGTATCACCAAGAGATAGGTGCTTCCAGGGAGTGACTCAGAACACCTAAGTTAGATGGCAAAAGCTCACATGGTATTAACATCCCAGCCAGTAAATGGAGGACAGTGGGGGACAATAACCACCTCTGCCTAATGGACTGGTCTCCCTAAGCTCCCTCTGTTGCCAACAGGACAGGAAAGACTTCTGCACATGAGGAAATTCAGAGTGTCCAAGATGAGTTCTCCCTCCTCCCGATGGAAACCATTTCTCTTTACTGACAACGGAGGGGGAGTCTGGGGATAGTAAATTCATTAGGCTAAAATAACCTTGCATAAAACCCTTTCAGCTAGCAGGAAAAGCAGCACACAGCTGCCTAACTTTGTCAAGTTGCCCACTAAATTTCTTAATGGATATAAATTGGCCAAAAAATTGCCTGTGTGGTGGGGAGAATCCATTTAAAGGAAACCTAACATCTTTCCACATTTCAGCCAAACATACTCAATAACAACAATGAAAAACACTCAGCCCTTCAATCAATTTGACATCTCATCTCAGGCAGCGCTGTGATTTACATGTAAAGCAGGACATTGCAAAGCCCCAGCCACCGCAGTGCTGGGCTGGTTAAACATGAAGCCAATCTGTGCCTTTGGTCTGATCGTGGGGCAGGTGCCCAAGCAGGAGATTTCCCAAGCTGTGTGCCAAGTCCCTGCTCTCCCAGGGCACATACCTTAGAGGAAGGCAGTTGCTCTTGCCTACAGAAGTTGGAAGAATCCACAGAGGTTGGGGCTGCAGGAACCACCTCCCAACACTGAAGGGCAGCTTGCGTACCACCATTGAGTTTTCTCTGATGCCATGCATAACACTGAGCTAACAGTATCTACCTATTTCCTATCCGCTTTATTCAACTGATGCTTGCAGAGCACTCAGAGATGCTCAGATTAAGCATGCTAATGGAAGAGCAAAGTGCTCAAAAAGCACACAGTGGGATCACCACCACGTGCTTCCCTCTGGCTCCCCGTCCCTCTCTGTGAGCCGCTGTGAACGGATGCCGCTCCACCACAAACTTCTATAGTTGTGCTGTGGCAGCCTATTTCTTCACAGGGGCATTTGGGCTGACAATGCAAAGCTCCTTTTCCCACATAATTGAAAGGATTTTCTGATTATGCGCAGGATGTCAGCAGTGTGAGGAGCTTGGACGCCTTCCAGCCACAGCCGGATCCAATGACAGTGCTGCAATTTCTCCTTTTTTGGCACTCTACTTGTGAACTTTCTGCTCCCTTCTGGGAGTGATTTCTCAAGATAATACACTGCTGCTCCAGCTTCTCTCTGATGGCCTAGATTTATAGCTTCTGCAAGGCGTGAGAGGGGAAGGGGTGTGGGAGAGGCAGGGAGGATGAAAGCAGAGAGGGAAATTATTTTTTGTTTGGGGTTTTATTATTTTGGTCCCACTCTGCTGCAGTGACTGTTTCCCAGGCTTTGCACAAAAATAGTCTGTCATTTCCATCTCTGTAACGTTCTTTACTGCCTACAGTGAAAGGTTGAAAGTACACGTGTTTTCTTGGCCTCTCTTTAGTCCAGCCCCAGTGAATATGCGGTACAGAGTGAGCACTGCATTTATCTCTGACCTTTTCACCATCTCTTGCATCTGTTAACTGAAAAGAGCAGGAGATGTCACCAGCCTCCTCTCTCACAGAGCAGATGATACTGGTGACTTGATTTACTTTGTCTCTATCCATCCTGACTTGCCTCAAATCTTTCCAAATGTCTAATTTATCTAAAGTATTCATTGCTCTAGCTACACTGGGGAAAAACAAAACAACTGCCCCAAAAAACCCAGCCACTGATTTTCAGGGAGAAATATTTAAAACTTCCATATGCTGTGCTCAAAAATTTAGTAATGCCATAATTAACTAGGACAAAAATTTCTCTCTCTGGATGCGCTAAACAGCTGAATATCCTCTTTCCCTAGTGACTTCAGTCTATTGAAGAAGTTTCTACAATATCAGATCTGTATTATCCAAGGATTTCAGCTGTCTCTTGCAGCACTCCCAGGAAGCTAGGACAGTACTGCCATCTCCATTTCACAGATAGGGAACTGAGGCACTGAACATATCTAAGGTAGGCCAGGTGAGTTAGCTTTTGAATATACCTCTTCCTCCCTACTGCTAATAAAGGGAGCTCACTGATGTTTTATAGGATTACATCTCTAATCCTGTATGGCTAAAAGCAGCTGGGATGAATACTGCTCTTTGAGACTCAGCGAGGTCACCCAGGAAGCACAGAGCAGTGAAACGAGCCTTTGTATTTCACAAATGACCTGGTGAATAACATGTGCACCCCCTTGTGAGGTGTTAGTCCCTGAAATGTTTAGATGGCATTGCTGGGAAAGACAGGGGGTGCTGAGCAGCTCCCAGAGTTGGTCTTGGGCCACTTTTCAGCCTTGGTGTCTTGCTGGATGCCCTGGGAACAACAAAGCAATCCTGCTGTGCCCACTGGCTTTAGCTACCAGGACATTTCAGTTCTTCAGCCTCTGTATAGAAAGGGAAATAGAGCTGAGAAATCTGCCTGTGCTCCACTTCACATTTCTCATTATCTGGGATAGTCAAATTGCCAGTGCTGAGCGCTCTTTTCTAGGGGTCGTGGCTCAAATCCTCCCTCTCCAATGACAATTTGTCTGGAGACTGATGTGAAAAATTTGCAATTTGTCTTGTTCTTATTTATCTTTTGCTGGTTGCATCTTGTAAGAAACACTCTGTAGCCAATAACTTAGGCTCAGGTGAGGATGTCAGTGAAGTAATAATTTATTCGCGATTGCAATGGTGGACATCCCACAAGCAGGATCGCACCTACTAGTTCCATAACACAGTTTATATACTTTTCTCTATGACCAGGACCCTCCCCTGTTTCCCCACTGAGTGAGTAATCCATGTTCACAATCTATCCGGTGCTTCACAAAATCTTTGAGGTGGTAATGTTAATTACACAGTGATTTCCACCTAATTGTTCTAAGGATTCTGGTTGTCTGCATTTTACAAGGTTGTCTGTTAAGCTTTCTTATCACTGCAAGCATATCTCAATACCATATTCCTTCTGGCTAAACAATGTAACTCTGCAAAAACAACATTTTTATCCCCACAATCTGCAGGAATCCCAAACTTCCCTACACTTTAAGCTTTTTAAAATTGCATCTGGGAATCTCAGGTAATCTGATTCCAGGTACTGAGGCCTAGGGAAAGCTTTTGTTTATGAATGGATGTAAAATCAAAAGGTACTGGAAGATAGACCATAGTGCTTTCTTGTGAGGAACACAGAAAAGCATCCTAAAGATCAGGACTGGATAATGTTTGCTCAGCTCTTTCCTGATGCTTTGAATATTTCAGGGGGAAATAAATGCTTTACCTGTAACGATTCACCCTAATGTCCAGTTTTCACTTAGGACAGAGTTAATTTTCCTCCTAGTAGCTGGTAGGGTGCTATGTTTTGGATTAGGATGAGAAGAGCGCTGATAACATGCTGATGTTTTAATTGTTGTAGAGCAGTACTTACACCAAGCCAAGGACTTTTCAGCTTCTCGCTCTGTCCTGCCAGCAGGCAGGCTAGGGGTGCAACAAGAGCTGGGAGGGGACAGACCCAGGACAGCTGACCCAAACTGGCCAAAGGGGTATTCCATACCATCTGACGTCATGCTCAACAATATATAGGGGTGGCTAGCCGGGGTGGGGGGGGGGTGGCTGCTCGGGGATGGGCTGGGCATCGGTCAGCGGGTGGTGAGCAATTGCATTGTGCATCACTTGTTTTGTACATATTATTATTAGTAGTACTATTATTATTGTTATCCTGTCTTAATAAACTGTCCTTATCTCAACCCACAGGCTTCACTTTCCCGTTTCTCTCCCCCATTCCAGAGAGGGAGGGGGGAGGGTGAGCGAACGGCTGTGTGGTGTTTAGCTGCTGGCCGGGTTAAACCACAACAGTCCTTTTTGGCGCCCAACGTGGGGCCTGAAGGGTTGAGATGACAACAGATCTGTCCAGAGTGTGTTAAACTAAAAATGGTATAAGTATTAGACCTGCTTAATAGTTGCTAGTCACAATGTTGATTGCTTTAATCTCAAGTCTGCTGTGCCTGTTTTCCAAATTGAGTTTTATAGTATGTTACTTTCCGTATGTGCTCCCTGTCGTGCTGTTTATCCTTTCTGGGCCCTGGTTTAAGATCATTATGGTACTGTGTGGTGTAACAGTAGCTTATGATATGATGAAATGTCTGGTCATGACTCTAACCTTTTATTTGTACTCAGCACTGTTGTCGACTCTGTACTTTGGAAACCATATCTTGGAAACTATTAATAATTACACCTATTGCCTTTTTCTCTCAGGGAGCCAGTCTGTGGAGGGGACGGGGAAGATATTTTTTCCTACTTGTTTACTCTCCCCTTTCTCCTTCACCACCCTCTTATCCCCCGAGCTAGTTACAATAGTTCTCCAAGATGTTGAATATCCTTGGGATTCTCAGACCAGCATGTTCTTCTTGTTATGTCTTCTGAATGCACTTCAGGTTTTGTTTAAGGTTAAACAACTACTTAGGAATCTCATCCAGAGATCTGTCCTGAGGCGGGGTAGTTGTGAGTGGCAGGGAGTGTGGGAGGATATGGGCAAGTTTCTAGAGCAGTGGGCACCTCCGATGTTTTGGAAATTCACCCCTGAACAACTGTAAAATCCTAAAAAACTGGTAGAACGCTTGAAAAAAGGGTGTCATGACTCTGGCAGTTCCAAAGAGACACAAATCACTGTAGCCTGCTGGGGCCTGACCTATGCCTATCGATCTGCAATTGATGCTACTATCAACCTAGTGACAGACACTGAGGCCACTCCAAGTCTTGTGACAGGCCCAACGGCCACACCAACCCCTGTGATGGACCCTGCAGCCGCTCCAGCCCCTGCAGCCACTCAAGCTCCTGCAGCTGCTCCAGCCCCTGAAGTCGTTCCAGCTCCTGCAGCCATTCCAGCTCCTGCACCTGCTCCAGCTCCGGTAGCCATTCCAGCTCCTGCAGCCGCTCCAGCTCTTGCAGCCGCTCCATTCCCAGCTCCTGTAGACTCTGTACTGGGTCTGGCTGGGATGTTAACTTTCCCTGCAGCAGCCCATACAGTGCTGCGCTCTGCACTTGTAGCTAGAACAGCAGTGGTATCACACCAGTGGTGTGTCTGCTGCTGAGAAGTGCTGGCACAGCATCAGGAGAGCGGTTGTGGTGTTCAGCTGCCTAGCACGGTAAAACCACCACAGACGCTCCAGTCCCAGCTCCTGCAGCCGCTCCAGTCCCAGCTCCTGCAGCCGCTCCAGTTCCAGCTCCTGCAGCCGCTCCAGTTCCAGCTCCTGCAGCCGCTCCAGTTCCAGCTCCTGCAGCCGCCCCAGCTCCTGCAGCAGTTCCAGCTCCAGCTCCTGCAGCCATTCCAGCTCCTGCTCCTGCAGCCACTCCAGCTCCTGCAGCCATTCCAGCTCCTGTGGCTGGGTCAGAGAAATGAGCTGTAGCAGTGCAAGTTGCCCCTGCAGAGGGTATTCCAACCCCTGTGGCAGACCCTGTGGCTGAGTCAGAGAAACTAGCTGTAGCAGTGCAAGTTGCCCCTGTAGACAAGGTGAAAAAATGGCATAGAGATTCAGGTCGTTTAGAACGCAGAGAGTCTTCTGCTAGGTCTAGGTATAGAGAAGATGAGGCTGGGCCATCAGGGATGCAGGAGGATGAAGATGAGGATGTCGAAAAATCAACAGTAACTACCCAAAACCTATATCAGCGTGAGCTACAAGATGTGCGAAAAGATTTCAGTCGCTGTATAGGCGAGCAGCTTGTCACCCGGCTGCTCCGGTGCTGGGACACTGGAGCCAATTGTGTGGAATCAGAGGGCAGGGAAGCCAGGCGGCTGGGATCCCTTGCTAGAGATGCAGGCATTGACAAAGCAATTGGAGATGGAGCACAGTCTCACAGCCTCTGGAGGTGTCTCCTGTCAGCTGTGTGGGAAAGGTGTCCCTTCAAGGAAGAACTTGTATGTCTGCCAGGCAAGTGGACCACTATGGAGAAGGGAATCCAGTACCTGAGGGGATTAGCCTTATGGGAGGTGATTTATGAGGACCCAGACAATGGACAAACACCCACAGATCCAGATGAAGTCAAGTGTAAACGACCCATGTGGTGGAAGTTTGTACAGAGTGCACCATCATCATATGCCAGCTCATGGGCAATAATGGCCTGGAAAGAGGATGATGAACCCACAGTGGATGAAGTGGCTAAACAACTCCGGCAATATGAAGAAAGTTTCTCCTCTTCCCTACAGGCCTGTGTTTCGGCTGTGGAGAAACTTTCTGAAGACGTCCACCAACTTAAAGAGAATTTATTTTCCTCCCCACCTGTACAAACCAGTGTCTCAGCTATTAGGGGTAAGTGTTCATCCGCGCAAGGAAGGTGGGTACACACCCTGTGCCACCCTGTGGTTTTACCTACGTGACCATGGAGAGGACATGAGAAAATGGGATGAAAAATCTACCTCAACCCTAGAGGCACGGGTACGTGAGTTGCAAGGAAAAACAATCTGAAAAAGGGGTTCTCTGAAAAGTTTGCTGCTCCAGCTTCCAGCAGGCAGTCCTTTAAGCACAGAGACAAAGATTCTGACCAGGACTAGAGGAGCCCTGCCTCCAGCCAGGGGGAGGAAAGGGACAATCGAGTTTATTGGACTGTCTGGATTCGATGGCCGGGCACGTCAGACGCACAGAAGTATAAGGCTTTAATATACACCGGTTCACAATGTACTCTAATGCTATCAAGCTATAAAGGGCCAGAGCCCATCACTATTTATGGAGTGACGGGGGGATCCCAGCAGTTAACTGTATTGGAGGCTGAAGTGAGTCTAACTGGGAATGAGTGGCAAAAGCACCGTATTGTGACTGGCCCAGATGCTCCATGCATCCTTGGCATAGACTACCTTAGAAGAGGATTTTTCAAGGACCCAAAAGGGTTCCGCTGGGCTTTTGGCATAGCTGCCTTAGAGACAGAGGACATTAAACAGTTGTCTACCTTGCCCGGTCTCTCGGAGGACCCTTCTGCTGTGGGGCTGCTGAGGGTCAAAGAACAACAAGTGCCAATTACTACCACAATGGTGCACCGGCGGCAATATCGCACCAACCGAGACTCCCTGATTCCCATCCATATGTTAATTCGTCAACTGGAGAGCCAAGGAGTGATTAGCAAGACTCATTCACCTTTTAATAGTCCCATATGGCCAGTGTGAAAGTCTAATGGTGAGTGGAGACTTACAGTGGATTATCGTGGCCTGAACGAAGTCACACCACCACTGAGTGCTGCAGTGCCGGACATGCTAGAACTCCAGTACGAACTGGAATCAAAGGCAGCCAAGTGGTATGCCACAATTGATATCGCTAATGCATTTTTCTCCATCCCTCTAGCAGCAGAGTGCAGGCCACAGTTTGCTTTCACTTGGAGGGGAGTCCAATACACCTGGAATCAGCTGCCCCAGGGGTGGAAACCCAGCCCTACCATTTGCCATGGACTGATCCAGTCTGCGCTGGAGCAGGGGGAAGCTCCTGAACACCTGCAGTACATCGATGACATCATTGTGTGGGGTGACACAGCAGAGGAAGTTTTTGAGAAAGGGAAGAAAATAGTCCAAATCCTTCTAAAGGCTGGTTTTGCCATAAAACAAAATAAAGTTAAAGGACCTGCACGAGAGATCCAGTTTTTAGGAATAAAATGGCAAGATGGACGTCGTCAAATCCCAATGGATGTGATCAACAGAATAACAGCTATGTCTCCACCAACTAGCAAAAAAGAAACACAAACTTTCCTAGGTGTCGTGGGGTTTTGGAGAATGCACATTCCAAATTACAGTCTGATTGTAAACCCGCTCTACCAAGTAACCCGTAAGAAGAATGATTTTGAATGGGGCCCTGAGCAACGACAAGCCTTTGAACAAATTAAGCAGGAAATAGTTCATGCAGTAGCCCTTGGGCCAGTCCGAACAGGACCAGATGTAAAGAATGTGCTCTACACTGCAGCCAGGGAGAATGGCCCCACCTGGAGCCTCTGGCAGAAAGAACCTGGGGAAACTCAAGGTCGACCCTTAGGGTTTTGGAGTCAGGGATACAGAGGATCTGAGGCCCGCTACACTCCAACCGAAAAGGAGATATTGGCAGCATATGAAGGAGTTCGATCTGCTTCAGAAGTGGTCGGTACTGAAGCACAGCTCCTCCTGGCACCCCGACTGCCAGTACTGGGCTGGATGTTCAAAGGAAGGGTCCCCTCTACACATCATGCAACTGATGCTACATGGAGTAAATGGGTTGCACTGATTACTCAGCGGGCTCGAATAGGAAACCCCAGTCGCCCAGGAATCTTGGAAGTGATTATGGACTGGCCAGAAGGCAAATACTTTGGGATGTCATCAGAGGAGGAGGTGGTCCGTGCTGAAGAAGCCCCACTGTACAACAAGCTACCAGAAAATGAGAAGATATATGCCCTGTTCACTGATGGGTCCTGTCGTATTATGGGAAATCATCGGAGATGGAAAGCTGCTGTATGGAGTCCTACACGACGAGTTGCAGAAGCTGCTGAGGGAGAAGGTGAATCGAGTCAATTTGCCGAAGTGAAAGCCATCCAGCTGGCTTTAGATATTGCTGAACGAGAAAAGTGGCCAGTTCTCTACCTCTACACTGATTCATGGATGGTAGCAAATGCCCTGTGGGGGTGGTTACAGCAATGGAAGCAGAACAACTGGCAGCGCAGGGGCAAACCCATCTGGGCTGCTTCATTGTGGCAAGATATTGCTGCTGGGGTAGAGAACCTGGCTGTAAAGGTACGCCATGTAGATGCTCATTTGCCTAAGAATCAGGCTACTGAAGAACATCAAAACAACCAGCAGGTGGATCGGGCTGCTCAGATTGAAGTGGCTCAGGTGGACCTGGACTGGCAACATAAGGGTGAATTATTTATAGCCCGATGGGCCCATGACACCTCAGGCCATCAAGGTAGAGATGCAACATACAGATGGGCTCGTGATCGAGGGGTGGACCTGACCATGGACACTATAGCACAGGTTATTCATGATTGTGAAACGTGCTGCAATCAAGCAAGCCAAACGGTCAAAGCCTCTTTGGTA
>MU012868.1:214778-233917 GCA_011074415.1 Stictonetta naevosa
TGGAGAGGCCTGGCAGATTGATTACATCACACTCCCTCAAACCCGCAGCGGCAAGTGCCACTGCATTTACAATGGAGCAAGTGACCACTGGATGGCTGGAAACATATCCTGTGCCCCATGCCACCGCCCGGAACACTAACCTTGGCCTTGAAAAGCAAGTCCTATGGTGACATGGCACCCCAGAAAGAATTGAGTCAGACAATGGGACTCATTTCTGAAACAACCTTATAAACACTTGGGCCAAAGAACATGGCATTGAGTGGGTGTATCACATCCCCTATCATGCACCAGCCTCCGGGAAAGTGGAACGATATAATGGACTGTTAAAATCTACATTGAAAGCAACTGGTGCTGGGACATTCAGAAATTGGGATACACATTTGGCAAAGGCCACCTGGTTAGTCAATACTAGGGGATCTGCTAACCGAGCTGGACCTGCCCAATCAAACCTGTTACGTACTGTAGAAGGGGATAAAGTTCCTGTAGTGCATGTAAGAAACATGCTGGGGAAGACAGTTTGGGCTACTCCTGCCTCAGGAAAAGGCAAACCCATTCGTGGGATTGCTTTTGCTCAGGGACCTGGATGCACTTGGTGGGTAATGCAAAAGAATGGGGAGGTCCGATGTGTACCTCAAGGGGATTTAATACTGGGTGAGAATAGCCCATGAGGTGAATTGTATTATATTTATTATTATATAATACTGTGTGTCATCACTACCATGATTGCTATATACCATAGATGAAAATGGTGATTAATTAGAATGTATTGGAAAGAGTGTAACCTGAGCATGACATAAATGGTATGGAATAAGGGGTGGATATATGTCCTGGTTTCAGTTAGGACAGAGTTATTTGTCCTCCTAGTAGCTGGTAGGGTGCTATGTTTTGGATTAGGATGAGAAGAGTGCTGATAACATGCTGATGTTTTAATTGTTGCAGAGCAGTGCTTACACCAAGCCAAGGACTTTTCAGCTTCTCGCTCTGTCCTGCCAGCGGGCAGGCTGCGGGTGCAGCAGGAGCTGGGAGGGGACAGACCCAGGACAGCTGACCCAAACTGGCCAAAGGGGTATTCCATACCATCTGACGTCATGCTAAACAATATATAGGGGTGGCTAGCCGGGGTGGGAGGGGCGGCTGCTTAGGTATAGGCTGGGCATCGGTCAGCGAGCGGGTGGTGAGCAATTGCATTTTGCATCACTTGTTTCGTACACATTATTAGTAGTAGGACTATTATCATTATTATCATTATTTTCCTGTCTTAATAAACTGTTTTTATCTCAATCCACAGGCTTCACTTTCCCGTTTCTCTCCCCCATCCCAGAAAGGGAGGGGGGAGGGTGAGTGAACGGCTGTGTGTTGTTTAGCTGCTGGCCAGGTTAAACCACAACACCTAATTAGGCATCACCAAGAATCAGATCACACTCACATTGTGAGCAGAAATGAAGTTGACCACTTGGTGCTCCCTGAGCCTGGGTATAGGGGCAGAGGCTGTGATTGAGATGACCTTATACACAGTCAGTTACGGGAATCAAACTCTTCAGCAAGTATTGGTCCAGAATGATGGGAAGCCTATCGCTTCCTCTCAGAAATCAGAGTGACAAAGGCATGCCAACTGGTTGAGGAAATTGTATTTTATTCAACTTATCAGCATGTGAAAGATAATGGAAACAAGGTGCAGAAGCGAGTCCCAATCTCTTCTGTGGTGGCAATTGCAGAGGGGTAGGAGAAATACACAGTGGACTGGGTGGCCCCAGCTGTTGGCAGGTCCCATATAACTGTGGGTTTCCTACATGGCTTTGCAGGTTCTGTCTGTGATGGCACGGCAATCCCCATGGCTGGAAAACTGGAAGGAAGGAGCGACTCAGGCAGTGCACATCCACAGCTGTCAGACAGTACGGGGAAAATAAGTCACAAAGCCTGGATTAGGCAAATCACCCAGTGTTCAGTGTGGTGCTACCCTTGCTCTGCTGCTTGCATATGGATCAGGAGCCCAGCAGCCGGGGCTAGCAGCTACTCTCAATTGCCCATTATTGTCTTTAACTGGGCAGCCCTAGGAGCCTTCATGCATAACCCAGACACCTATAGCAGGAAGACTGATGTAGCTTTGAGTGCTGTGGTTTACATTTCCTTATCTATCAAATGAGGTTACCAGCAGTGTCTGGTAGCAGACGAGGAATAGGAAGGTGAATAGCAAAAGTTGTGGCATGCTCAGACCCCCTGGTCAAGGAGATTTTTTAAGCCCTGGTCAGCCCCTGCTGCTCACTGGCTGTGTGAAGGGCAGGTTGTGCCCACCAGGCTCCTGCAGACAGGCATCCCCCTCTCATCTACAGTCTTCTCTGTTGATGCTTTTTCATTCAGGGTGCTTTGTGCATCAATGCAGGCAAAAAGAAAACAAATATAACCTGTCTGTGAAGCCACAAGACATTTCTGACTGCATCAAAGCCTTTGCCATCCAGGGGCATCCCTTCTTCTTCCCCTAAGTAAGGAGAGACCACACACATGAAGTGCTAAAACCAAAAGTCAGACTCAAGCTTAGTGTGGTCAGAGACAAAATATTTACTTAGCCTGGTAGTATACTTTGTACTGGCGAGTAATACCAATAAAACATGTTTTTGATGTATGCAATACTTATTGGTATATGCATGAAAACATGTGGTGGGATTTGGGGCATAATAAAACAGCCATGTTAGTTAAAGCCAGCAGAAGAGCGTCTAGTGGTCGTGCTAGGGGAGAGGACAGGCGCAGGGTGAGGGTGCCCACTTTAACTGCTTCCTTGCTGGACCCTGCTGCGGCAGGGCCACACAAAGGGCTTTTTAAACATGAATTTCAAGGCCCCTGGACTAATGGTGCTTCCCAAAAGCACAGCTTTCCTCCACTGCCCTGCAGGCAAGGTACATCCCACCCAGGGAACAACATTGCCAGTGGTTTATTGCCAGACCTGGTTTGGTTTAACAAGCCTGGCCCTGATACTTCAGTTGCTTATAGATTAGGAAGTCCTTGTGATTACATGGACAGCATTCATAAAATTAAATGTATCATACAAATTGTAAACAGGAAAAGATCAGCATAATTGTATTTACTCCACACTAGAGCAGATTTTATTCCAGTACAACTCTCTGAGAAAAGGAAGATGGAGGCTACATTCTTTCTGCAGTCTGTTCAGGACATCCTTGATGTTCATGATCCTTCTATTCTGCTTTCAATGCCTTTAAAAAATATTTTCTCCTTCCTTGGTACTTTGATTCTTGAGACAGGCCTCTGTATCTCCTTTGAAAGGTATGTTCAAATCTTTCGTTTTTTTATCCATGCGAAGCACTCCCCTAATTATTTTGTATGTTTGAAGAGGGAAAAAATCTAACCTCTTGATGTATAGCTTACAAGAACACGGTTAAGAGTTTTCCTTATTTGTATATTTATACAGCTTGGGAGCATTTAGGGTTTGTAACCAAGAAGTTTAGAATTGCCCTAGAGAAAGGTGATGGCAGGGAGAATATATCAAAGTTTTCTTGCTATCTCCATAAGCTAGGCCATCATTAAAAACATAAGAATTAGCAACTTTGCTCCTCCACTGAATTTGCTAGGAGATGTAATTGTTAAAGAAGCAATGAGGCAGAAGGGAAATGCACTCATTTTACCCTGTGCAGATTTATTTGAAGAGCTTGGAGATCCTGGGGCATATGTAGTACCAGTATCAGTACATAAACCCTTCCTTCATTTAGGAACTCGTTCAGCTGATAAACATAGTCACTCCAGATTAGACTATATACAGTCCTCTGCCTTCCCTGGGCAGGAGTCATTGCTAACAACCCTATGTTAGATGAAGTAGCCTCAGGGTTCTTTATATTTAACATCAAAGCAGGGCAAAACAAATGCAATTACAGCCCAATAATGAAATTTGTATCTGTTGTAAATGTCCTTAGCTACATAGCAGAAAATCCAGATGCAGATGAGCTAAAAACACCTCCAAAATGAATGGTGAGGGAAAGTTGCAATTTCTTTTTAATTTATGGGGAAAGAGATAGAAGACAGTATATAAACCTCACAAAATGTTTACTTTTTCTTTAAGGTGTGGGGTAAAAATAAATTTCCATTCATCATGTGAAGGGCTGTACAGTGTGAGGCTGCTCTCAGCCTCCAGCAACGATGTTTTCCAGTTCAGAGGGGAAGATTGCTCCAGAGGCCAGGTAATTTCTTATCACTCAAAATCTTCAGTGCTGTGCCTCAGACTAATGGCCAACGAATGCTCCTTGTAAAGACCTAATGCCAGATGTTGTGCTTTAACCCAGACTGCAGCTAAACACCACACAGCAGTTCGCTCACCATCCCCCCTCCCTCTCTGGGATGGGGGAGAGAAACGGGAAAGTGAAGCCTGTGGGTTGAGATAAAGACAGTTTATTAAGACAGGAAAATAATGATAATAATGATAATAGTACTACTAATAATAATGTGTACGAAACAAGTGATGCACAATGCAATTGCTCACCACCCGCTGACCGATGCCCAGCCTATCCCCGAGCAGCCGGCCCCCCCACCCCGGCTAGCCACCCCTATATATAGCTTAGCATGACGTCAGATGGTATGGAATACCCCTTTGGCCAGTTTGGGTCAGCTGTCCTGGGTCTGTCCCCTCCCAGCTCCTATTGCACCCCTAGCCTGCTGTGATGGGTTTACGTGGCAAGGTTTTGGTAGCAGAGGGCCATAGGGGTGGCTTCTGTGAGAAGGATCTCGAAGCTGCCCCATGTTTGGTAAGGGCCCCACTGGTGACCAGAGCTGAGCCAATAAGTGATGTTGTTTTGCACCTCTGTGAGAGCATATTTAAGATGGAAAAAAAAATGCTGTGCCACACAGCAGCTGGGAGAATGAGAGGAGTGAGGAACAGTCTTGCAGGCACCAAGGTCAGTGAAGAAGGAGGGGGAGAGGTGCTCCAGGCGCCGGAGCAGAAGTCCCCTGAGGGCTGTGGTGAGGACCATGGTGAAGCAGGCTGTCCCCCTGCAGCCCATGGAGTACCACGGTGGAGCAGGGTTCCACGCTGCAGCCTGTGGAGGACACCATGGTGGAGCAGGTGGACCTGCACCGACGGAGACTGTGGCCTGTGGAAGACCCCTGCTGGAGCAGATTCCAGGCCGGACCTGTAGCCCGTGGAGAGGAGACCACACAGGAGCAGGTGACCTGGCAGGAGCTGCTGCCTGTGGGGGACCCAGGTTGGAGCAATTTGCTCCTGAGGGATGGACCCCATGGTACGGACCCATATCTGGAGCAGTTCTTGAAGACCTGCTGCCTGTGGGAAGCCCACGCCAGATCAGTTCAACAAGGACTGCATCTCGTGGAAGGGACCCCACAGCACAGGGGATGAGAGTGACTGAGAAGGAGCAGTGGAGAAAAAGCACTACAGACTGACCATAACCCCCATTCCCCCATTCCCCTGCACTGCTCGGGGAGAGGAGGTAGAAGAGGGTGGATGGGGGGGAAGGTGCTTTTGGTTTCTTTCCTTTGTTTCTCACTTCTCTAGCTTGTTAGTAATAGGTAATAAATCTTACTATCTCCCTGTGCTGAGTCTGTTTTGCCTGTCATGATAATTACTGCGCGATCTCCATCCTTATCTCAACCCTTGAGCCCTTTTCCTCATATTTTCTCCCCGCTCCTCTTTGAGGAGGGGGAGTGCGAGATCAGTTGTGGTGGAGCTCGGCCACCCACCCGACTAAAACCACCACACCTGCCTGCTGGCAGGACAGAGCGAGAAGCTGAAAAGTCCTTGGCTTGGTGTAAGCGCTGCTCTGCAGCAATTAAAACATCAGCATGTTATCAGCACTCTTCTCATCCTCATTCAAAACTTAGCACCCTACCAGCTACTAGGAGGAAAATTGTCCTAACTGAAACCAGGACACCAGCCCACTCTTTGTTGTGCCAAGATAACGCTTATCCAACCTCAGAAGAGCAGTGGGAGTGGGGAAGTGACTTTACTCCTCCTTAGACACTGGCACTTGTTAATTAGCATTTCCTGTTATCGCTAATGACAGTGGATCTCTGCCTTCCATTCTCAGGATGAAAAGGAACCAAAGGAATAAACAGGCAAAGCCTTTTCAAGTTTCTCCAAATGAGTCTTCTCCAAATGAGTGCCCAGGGCTTTAGTTACTGAGGCACTGCATGGCTCCTCCTTCCCAGCTTTGGAAATCATCCCTTGTCTTTCTTACAGAATCTCAAAGCAAGAGCCCAAGAAGCGGTTATGTCATTTCCTAATCAGTAATGTGTGGTGGGCAGAGAGAAAATTAGCAATAAATGCAGCCAGAACTGCAAAACAATTAATTCTCTGTCACTTTAGATGAGTCTCCTTTTCTCTGGGTCAGAACTGATGGTATTTCCCCAAGGGATTTTATACACTATGCACATTTTTTGTACCTTAAGTATACTTATTTTAATATATGAGTTGCTTCCTCTGTGTACTGGGTCTGGCTGGGATGTTAACTTTCCCTGCAGCAGCCCATACAGTGCTGCGCTCTGCACTTGTAGCTAGAACAGCAGTGGTATCACACCAGTGGTGTGTTTGCTGCTGAGAAGTGCTGGCACAGCATCAGGACTCTCTCTAACCCTCCTAGGGGGTGGGCAAAAAAGTGAGAAAGAAACATCACCAGGGCAGCTGACCTAAACCAACCAAAGGGATATTCCATACCATATGATGTCACACTCAGCAATAAAAGGTGGAAAAAGGAAGAAGAGGGGAGGGGTGGGCTCTCGTTGTGAAAACGTCTGTCCTCCTCCTGAACACCGGCTACATGCGTTTAGGCCCTGCTTCAAGGACGTGGTCAAGCATCGCTCATTAGTGGGAAGTAGAGAGTAATTTCTTTCCTCTGCACTTCCACATAGCCTTTACTTGTTTTGTTTTGTTATTCCCTTTCCCCCTCCCTTTTCCCCTTTTCCTTTTTTCCCTTTAGTTGAACTGTAGTTGAACTGCTTCAGTACGGGCCTGCATTTCAGCTGTGGAGAAACTGTCCCAGCGGTTAGAAGTACACATAACTTCCTCCTCACCTAGATGTAAGGATCTTTCAGCCATTAAGTGCCAGCATTCTCCGGCTCAAGCAAGGGAGAATCCAGGACACACACCATAGGGCACCTTGTGGTTTTATTTACGTGACCATGGAAAAGATAAGAGGAAGTGGGACGGTGAACTGACCTCGGTCCTAGCTGCTCGGGTACGTGAACTGCGGAAAGATACAGCAGCAAGAAAAGAGGCCCCTAGGAAGACTGCTGCCCCAGTTTCTGTTGGGCAGCCCCCCAGAGGCAGTAGAAGGGCTAGTATTACTCCTGACCCTGACAAAGAGACTTCTGCTTCACATTTGGAAGAATTAATTGACAGATGCTCCAACCAGGACTAGTGGGGCCCTGCCTCTGGCCAGGTAGAGGAGAAGGACAACCGGATTTACTGGACTGTGTGGATTCGATGGCCTGGCACACCGGAACCGCAGAAATATAAAGCTCTAGTGGACGCAGACACACAGTGTACCCTAATGCCATCAGGCCACCAAGGGGCAGAACTCATCTCCATCTCTGGAGTGACAGGGGGATCCCAACAGCTAACTGTATTGGAAACTGAAGTGAGTCTACTGGGAATGAGTGGCAAAAGCATCCCATCGTGACTGGTCCAGAGACTCCGTGCATCCTTGGCAGGGTACTGGTGGACTTTTGGCATAGCTGCTTTGAGCACAGAGAAGATTAAGCAGCTTTCTACCCTGCCTGGTCTCTCAGAAGACCCTTCTGCTGTAAGATTGCTGAGGATTGAAGAACAGCAAGTGCCAATTGCGACTACAACTGTGCACCAGAGGCAATATCGCACCGAGACTCCCTGATCCCCAACCATGAGTTGATTCATCGTCTGGAGAGCCAAGGAGTGATCAGCAATCTCGCTCACCCTTTAATAGTCCTATATGGCCAGTGCAAAAATCTAATGGTGATTGGAGGCTAACGGTGGACTATCAGGTCCTGAATGAAGTCACGCCACCACTGAGTGCTGCAGTGCCGGACGTGCTAGAGCTCCAGTTTGAACAAGAGTCAAAGGCAGCTAAGTGGTATGCTACAATCGATATTGCTAATGCATTTTCCTCTTGCAGCATCATGGAGGCCACAGTTTGCTTTCACTTGGAGGGGCATTCAGTACACTTGGAATCGACTGCCCCAGGGGTGGAAACCCAGCCCTACCATTTGCCATGGGCTGATCCAGATGACACTGGAACAGGGGGATGCTCCTGAACACCTGCAGTACATCGATGATATCATCGTGTGGGGTAACAGCAGAAGAAGTTTTTGAGAAATTGAAGAAAGTAATCCAAATTCTCCTGAAAGCTGGTTTTGCTATTCAACAGAATAAGGTCAAGGGACCCGCACAGGAAATCCAGTTCCTGGGGGTAAAATGGCAGGATGGATGTCACCACATTCCAATGGATGTGATCAACAAAATAACAGCAATGTCTCCACCAACTAGCAAAAAGGAAATGCAAGCTTTCCTAGGCCTTGTGGAATTTTGGAGAATGCATGTTCCAGGCTATAGTCAGCTTGTGAGTCTCTATATCGAGTGACTCGAAAGAGGAACTATTTTGAGTGGGGCCCCAAGCAACAACAGGCCTTTGAACAAATCAAACAAGAAATAGCTCATGCAGTGGCCCTTGGGCCTGTCCGTACTGGACCAGCTGTGCAAAACATACTTCAGACTGCACTGTGGGAGCATGGCCTCACCTGGAGCCTCTGGCAGAAGATGCCAGGAGAAACTCGAGGTCGACCTCTGGGTTTCTGGAGCCAGGGCTATCGAGGATCAGAAGCTAATTACACCCCAACTGAAAAGGAGATAATAACAGCATATGAGGGTGTTTGAGCTGCTTCAGAAGTTGTGGGTACAGAAGCACAACTCCTCTTGGCCTCACGGCTACCTGTGTTGCATTGGATGTTCAAAGGGAAAATTCCCACTACACACTATGCGACTGAGGCTACGTGGAGTAAGTGGATAGCGTTAATTACACAGCAGGCTCGAATGGAGAATCCCAACTGCCCAGGAATCCTGGAAGAGATCATGGACTGGCTGGAGGGCAGGGATTTCGGAGTACCGACAGAAGAGGTAACTCGTGGTGAAGAGGCACCACCATATAATTAGTTGCCAGAAGACAGAAAGCAGTATGTGTTGTTGACTGACGGATCCTTCCGTGTGGTAGGGAGCCATCAGAAATGGAAAGCTGCTGTGTGGAGTCCCACATGACAAGTTGTGGAGGCCAAGGAAGAAGAAGGCAAGTTAAGTCAGTATGCAGAAGTGAAAGCCATACAACTGGCCCTAGAGATTGCTGAAAGAGAAAAGTGGCCAGTACTGTATCTCTACACTGATTCATGGATGGTGTCAAATGCTCTGCGGGGGTGGCTGCAGCAATGGAAACAGAGCAACTGGCAGCGCAGAGGTAAACCTATCTGGGCTGCTACCCTGTGGCAAGATATTGCTGCCTGGGTAGAAAACCTGGATGTAAAAGTACGTCATGTAGATGCCCACATGCCCAAGAGTCGTGCTACTGAAGAACATCAGAACAACAAAGACCTGTGCTGCAATCAAGAGAGCCATGAGGGTAAAGTCTCCCTGGAATAGGGGGAAATGGCTTGGATTTCGATACGGTGAGGCCTGGCAGACTGACTACATTGGACCACCCCACAAACCCGCCAAGGCAAACGGTACATACTCACCATGGTAGAAGCAACAGCTGGGTGGCTGGAAACACATGCCACGGCCCGAAACACTATCTTGGGCCTAGAAAGGTAAGTGCTGTGGCGTCATGGTACACCAGAGAGAATTGAATCCGACAATGGGAGTCATTTCCGAAACAATCTTGTCACCTCCTGGGCCAAGAGGCATGGCGCTGAGTGGGTGTATCACATCCCTTATCACCCACAAGCCTCTGGGAAGGTTGAGAGGTACAATGGACTGTTAAAAACTATGTTACGAGCATTGGGTGCTGGGATGTGGAAACATTGGGACATGAATCTACCAGAGGCCACTTGGCTAGTTAACAACAGAGGGTTTGACAGCCATCCTGGTCCTGCTGAAAAAAAACCCTACACATACACACTGTGGGAGAAGCTAAAGTTCCTCTAGTGTATATAAGGAAGTGGATGGGGAAGGCGGTGTGGGTTGCTCCTGCCTCGGGAAAAGGCAAACTCACTCATGGGATTGTCTTTGCCCAAGGACCAGGGTACACCTGCTGGGTAATGCAAAAGGATGGGGATATCAGGTGCGTGCTCAAGGAGATTTAACCTTGGGAGAAAAATAATTTGTAATCCAAGTTATGGGTTGTAGGAGGACACTGCAGAACCAATTACAGGTCAACTTCGCAAGGAACTGGGCAAGTGCAGCAGTGACGTGAGCGAAGCTGGTGCTGGCGTCAAGAAAACCAACTCTGCCTGTCCTGAGCGACCACTTTGACAGATGAAGCTGAAACCATCAACAGTTTTTTTGAATGTTTTGGGGAAAGGCCTATGGGATGAAAAGAAGTACAGACCTATAAATATTTTAATGGACAGGGAACAATGGTGACGAAAATATCTATAAAGTATGTAGGACCTGAGTGTGACACAAATGTTATGGAATAAGGGGTGGAGGTTGTGCTGGGTCTGTCTAGGATGGAATCACCTTTCCCTGCAGCAGTCCACACAGTGCTGTGCTCTGCACTCGTAGCTGGAACAGCACTGGTATCACTCCAGTGTTTTGTCTATTGCTGAGCAGTGCTGGCACAGCATCAGGACTCCCTCCAAGCCCCCAAGAGCCAGCAGGCTGGGGGTGGGCAAGTGATGGGGAGGGGACATCGCCAGGGCAGCTGACCTAAACCAACGAAAGGGATATTCCATAACACATGATGTCACACTCAGCAATAAAAAGGGGGGCTCTCATGGGGGAGGGGGCTGTCCTCCCGAACAACCGGCACGATTTTTGAGGCCCTGCTTCCCAGGATGTGGCCGAACATCTCTCGTTGATGGGAAGTGGAGAATAACTTTTTTTTTCCCTTTCTCTCTGTGCTTCCGCATGGCCTTGTTTTTTGTTTTTGTTTTTGTTTTTTCTTCCCCATTCCCTTTAATTAAATCATTCTGATCTCAAACCTTGAGCTCTTTGTGTTGTATTTTCTCCCCCTTACTCTTTGAGGAGGGGGGAGTGAGAGAGCTGCCCACCAGAGTAAAACCACCACAACACCAAAAAGGGAAGGACACCAACAAATTTTCTTCAAAGAAATCTCTTTCATTGTACCATTATACTAAGGCAATAGGTATGGGATTAGACTAAACTAAAGACAGAAAATCCTTTGAAGATTGCCCTATTGCATTTACAGTGCAGAGCTGGTGCATTTTCTTTTTTTTTTCTGCTTTTTACTGGGAGAACCAAAGCTTTCTCTAATAGAGCTATCTTTGGAGTCTATTCCAGGTTTTGAATGAGTTTTTCATTAGGATTTTCCTTGCTAATATTGAGCATAATATTTTCCATTGCTTAATTTCATCCTATTATATCTAATTACACTCCCCTGAGCATTGTGAAACTATTCTTATCCCTCTCTTCAGCTACTTACAGTTATCTTGTTACCTATCTCTATTTATCAAGTTACAATTATTTAGTTGTTTTAACCTTCTGTTCCATTAATTTGACTTTCCTGTTATTCAAAGGCTATCCAGTACCTTACTTAATAGAGAAGAAAACTTGGAATGACTCATATTATTGTAAACATAATGGCTTAGGTCTGCAAAATATTTGTCTCCTTGCAATTATAGACACAAGTATTCTATCACATTTGAAACTCCACGTTCCTGGCATTCTGTGGATGATTATCAAAAATATTTGACCTTTTAATAATTTCATAATTGGTGTATTAGGATGCTGCTGATGATTATTGACTACAGGGCTTTCTTCTATCACATGAGGGAAAAATGTGGTGGTTTTACTTGGGTGGGCGGCCGAGCTCCACCACAACAGCTCTCTCACTCCCCCTCCTCAAAGAGGAACGGGGAGAAAATACGATGAAAAGTGCTCAAGGGTTGAGATAAGGACGGAGATCATGCAGTAATTATCATGACAGGCAAAACAGACTCAGCACAGGGAGATAGTAAGATTTATTACCTATTACTAACAAGCTAGAGAAGTGAGAAACAAAGGAAAGAAACCAAAAGCACCTTCCACCCCATCCACCCTCTTCTACCTCCTCTCCCCGAGCGGCGCAGGGGAATGGGGGAATGGGGGTTATGGTCAGTCTATAGCGCTTCTTCTACACTGCTCCTTTTCATCCCCTGTGCTGTGGGGTCCCTCCCACGGGATGCAGTCCTTGGTGAACTGATCTGGCATGGGCTTCCCACAGTCAGCAGCTCTTCAAGAACTGCTCCAGATATGGGTCCGTACCACGGGGCCCATCCCTCAGGAGCAAATTGCTCCAACCTGGGTCCCCCACAGGCAGCAGCTCCTACCAGGTCACCTGCTCCTGTGTGGTCTCCTCTCCACGGGCTACAGGTCCGGCCTGGAATCTGCTCCAGCAGGGGTCTTCCACAGGCCACAGTCTCCGTCGGTGCAGGTCCACCTGCTCCACCGTGGTCTCCTCCACGGGCTGCAGAGTGGAACCCTGCTCCACTGTGGTACTCCATGGGCTGCAGGGGGACAGCCTGCTTCACCATGGTCCTCACCACAGGCCGCAGGGGACTTCTGCTCCGGCGCCTGGAGCACCTCTCCCCCTCCTTCTTCACTGACCTTGGTGCCTGCAAGGCTGTTCCTCACTCCTCTCACTCTCCCAGCTGCTGTGTGGTGCAGCGTTTTTTTTTTTTCCCTGTCTTAAATATGCTCTCACAGAGGTGCAAAACAACATCACTTATTGGCTCAGCTCTGGTCACCAGTGGGGCCCTTATCTAACATGGGGCAGCTTCTAGATCCTTCTCACAGAAGCCACCCCTATGGCCCCCTGCTACCAAAACCTTGCCACGTAAACCCACTACAATGTCATCTAAAGATTTTTGACCAGGACTTTGGAATATCAATCAAGGAAGAGATTATCTGAGGTTAAGTGTATGATCAGATTTACTGGATGACTTCTGTAACTCTAAATATTTGTGGCACAGCTTGTAGACTACTGACTTTCAAGCATTTCTGAAATTCCCTCAAAGAGAAAAGTTTACACAAGATAGGGAATAATAGTTTAGTAGCTTCATCATGAACTAAATCATTACATTTTTAGTCAATATAAATGTTCTTTTCTATACAGCTCCATGTTTTTAACAATAACAAAACCCTTATCAATTAGTCTTCAACTCATCTCACCTAGTTAGCCCTGTAGAAGAGAGAATCATGCAGACTTACATAGTCCCTCCACAGTTATCTCTAGGAAGTGATGCATTTCACCTGTCTTTGGTATTTATCTTGTTGTATAACATGCTCCTTGAGCTTATCTTCAAGATCTCCCAGTAACAGTAGAACAGAAAATACTTTAGACACAAACAGCTTTGGAAACAACTCACCAGACTGTGACACTCACAAATGATATTTCATGAGTAGTGGCATTAATGAAACCTGTTTTGAGGGTGCTTATTCTCCTAGCCCTCTCCTTTCCCTCACCTCATATCCTCTATGATGAAAAGCTGCTATGCCTTCAGTCCCCCCTGACATCCCACAGCTATCACACAGCCTGTGTGGTGCCAGAGATGTGCCACGGGAAACTAGGTACCCAGACTGGAGTGATACCTGCTCACACCACAGGATTTTTCTCTGTGTGGCTGTTGGATCTCTTTCCTCTACCCACCTGCCAATTTCATATATCTTTCAGGAGCTTAGGATCATCAGGATATTACAAGAGAGGTATAAACCCATCTTCAGATCTGACTGAAATAGGCCAAAAGATCCCAGTTATTAAGTGGAAAACACAGGTGGACAAATGAGAGCATTAACACAGAAGTCTTTTTTTTTTCTCTTCAAAAACTCAGCTAAAGAAAAAAGTAACTCTTTAAAATAAATTAAATCATAACTTTTTTTTTTTTTTAAATTTAAATCAGGGACTTGCTATCACTTTCCCCCTTGCTGCCATGAAAATTGATAATTTGGGACTCCAATTACAAAGGCTAGATAAAAGGGAATGATAGTAAAGAATTTTAATTGGATGGAAAAGACATTGAATGCATGTTCACTAGATACGTGCTTCAAAAGCCCTAGCACTATAAGTGTACAGGCAGAGGTCACCGTAGAAAGGGATACAAGGTGGCTTAAACACAGAAACAGCAAGCCATGGCTCTGGTTTTCAATCAATAGGGCCAGTGAGAGCTGCTGGACCTCTCGTGCAATTGATTACTTCGAGAGGCAGTAAATAGTGATATTGACATTCAGAATGTGAACAAAACAAAATTACTCATCTCTTTTGTCAGCTTTATTTAGTGTGAAAACCCTCAGCAGCAGGTACCAAGGGGTTGGTAACCTTTCATGTTCAGGGCTTTTTATGAGGAAAAGGAAAGGTTGTTAAGAGCTCTAGTCTAAATAGCTGCTGTTGTATTTATCATTATTATTACTATTATTACTATTATTTTTATTATTCTTTGTGTAAACTGATGCAGTACAGATAAAAGTAGACAGTCTGCTCTTTCACGTAAGCAGTGTGACACAAAGTCCTATTGATACTTCAAATTAGAAAGGTCCAGGTTGTTTGACTTGAAATATAATTTGAACTTTTCTGTGGACAAAGTTCCTGTTAAGCATGACAAACAGCAGTTATTTAAGCCCTGCTAAGGTAAGCTAACCTATTTTACATGCAAGAAGGCTCAAAATTTAAATGCAGCTGAGTCTGAACATTCTTCAGAACAGTTTGGTAAATTTTATCTTGTGTTTTCTCCTGACCTATGGGATGCTGGTATTCAAATCTTAGTGTAAACCTAAATGGCAAAATTTTCACTGATTTCAAAGATGCCAGGATTTCACTTGTATGTCTTCTATCAAATTGATTTGTTCATCCCCTGTGAATAAAGGAGCATGCCACCTGCTATATCCTTCTACAGTTCAGGCTGAGGTGTGTGGTTTTAATCTCTTTGAGAGAGCAGCCCAGCATCTGACAAGTCTTTGGAGCTAGGATACATACCTTATATTAAATTCCTTCACTGCTGGGCTCTGTTTGTGGGAAAACTATTTACCTTTTAAATGATGCACTTTCTCAGACCTGTCACTATAAAGAAGATCCACACCTGACTCTATAGGTTCTGTTAATGGACCTGAAGATGTTTTATTGGAAGGACTGCACGAAAACAGAAACAGCCATGCCAAATGTGATGGTCCATCCAGTGAAGTAGCTGATGCTAGATCTTCCAAGAAAATGATATAAACATGCCCATAATGGCTACTATAAAGATCCTGCCCACAGCAGAAATGTCCTCCTAATCCATATGTCTGCAATGCAGACACTAGATTCTCCCTTCACACTGGAGACATGGAGCTTCCTCCTGTCTTTCCCTCTCTGAACATCCCTTCAGGAAGGACACACAACGCTGCTTGCATGTACTGGTGAAGAGACAGAGCTTTAAAAAGAGAAAGAGGTTGGAAGCATGCAAGACTGAAAAGAGAGCATTTCAGATATTTATAATCAGTAAGAGGTTGCTTTTTGTAAATCCAAGGCTTTGGGCTATACAAAAATTAACCTGCAGTTGTAGTTGTTGACCCCACAAAACCACTGCTATATTATGTTTAGCTACTGCCTTATTCTTTGGAGTAGATATCAGTTAAAGACATGCAATATTTTGCTCTGTAAAGCAAAAATTAAAACTGTGATATAAGTAAACAAAACTTCAGACAATTTTCTGAAATCCATGCTTATAGAGGAACCTCCAAATTTGTACCAGAGGGGCTAAAGATGAAAAAAATACTTACATCTCTACATCTATCTCTCATTTATATCTGTGTTTGTATCTGTATCTTCTCTATGTCAAAATCTCCAAGCCTCTCCTTTGCCACACTAAGCTTATTTATAATACCTCAGACATAAAATTTTATATAGACCTTAGTATTTTTGAGTAAAATTTTCATAGAATCATAGAATCATTCAGGTTGGAAAAGACCTCTAAGATTATCTGGTCCAACCTTTAACCTAGAACTAAAGTCCACCACTAAACCATGATACAATGTTCTCAATCTACATGTTTCTTGAAGACCTCCACAGATGATGACTCAACCACTTCCCTGGGCAGCAGCCTATTCCAATGCCACACAAGTCTTTCAGTAAATAAATTTCTCCTAATATCCAACCTAAATCTCCCCTACCACAACTTGAGGCCATTTCCCCTCATCTTATCTTTTATCCTCATAATTATTTTAAATCACCTTGACTGTCCATTGGCTGACCTGTAGGGAGATTTATTGACATCTGTGCCTTTTTCAGCAGTACTCCTTCTCCACCCTAAAGGTCATTCCAACTCACAAGCTCTTTCCCTTTCCTGCAGCTAATTACAGACACTATTGCCACCACCCCTAAAGACTAGGAAACCCTCTTTCTGGAAGCCAGCTATAAGTGTTACACAAATGTATATAACTGTTCAATTATTTTCTTGCCCTGCCCATTCTACAGATCTATCTACTAGTAACTTCTGTTAATATACACACACTGCTTATCATCAAGGAATCAGGCACAGTCTGTCTGAAAAAAAAAAAATAAATGATTATAAGGCAGCAATAACAGATGGCAGCAAGTCAAAGAACATTATAGATGTCATTTGCCAAAATAATTTTCTTACAGCTTGTGGACACTGAATTATTGACATAGAGTGTGGGTTGTGTTTTGTTTTTTTTTTATTTTGTTTCGTTTTGTTTTGTTTTCTTCCCAATTGTGTTTTCATTATAGTATTATACTGGTGAAATTGTCTACAAGCTGTCATTATAGTTTGTACTGTAGCTCTTCCTAGATGTTCCTTTGGGGACCTGAATATGACAGGCATATAACTGAGAATTAAACTCAGAAATCTTTAGATATCGACTGTGGACTGATCTAAGCTACTCATTATGAAATCCCTTTGGATACAACTGAGAGGAAATCACCACCAAATGGTGTCCCAGCTGACCTAGCTAGCTCAGACTAGAAGGGCTTTATCCTAAAAGTGCTTGTTTCCGGTAACTGATTATAGAGGAAATCTAGACAACCAGCTCAGAGAAAGAACCGCTAAAGACAACTATCATTTTGTGAGAGTAAACCGGCCCAAAAGACAGTCGATGGTACTCAAGAAATCATTCAAAAAGCACTACAAACATGAGAGGTTATGCATGCTTACATTGATTTGTTTCTGAGATGTATGATTAGCCACAGGCAAAGTAAAACTCACATATTAGTAAGCACAACCTTTTTTTTTTTTCAGATGTCACAGCATGGGAGAATTTTTAGGAAAGAACAGAGCAGTTCCTGAGGAAGTTTTCAAGGAATGCCTTCCATGCACTTGTGGTGCAATTGCCTAAAGTAACTAGGAAAATAAAACTAATATTCACATTTTAAAGAAAACGTACAGCATTGAAGAGGCTTTCAGGGTAGGGCGTAGATGCATTACCTGAGCGTTCCCTAGGCTTCCAACCTTAGATGCTATCACAGTAGGGGAACCTGGTGTGCTGGCTCTAAGGAACAGTACAGAGTGTAGAGTGGAGTGGAGACACCACGGCTAGGTTCTGTGACCAGGTGGGGACTCGATTGTTCTTGTGCACACCGAGACCGATAAGCTGCACTTTTTGCTACCCTGAGCCAACGACCTGTCATGTTTTGACAAATGCTGTACTCTAGAGTACTTTTGCTCATTATAATATCATTATAATACCAAAACACACCTCCATCCCAAAAGCTACCTGCCTCCAAGGTGCGACCACACCTCACTGAGCACACACTCTGAATTCCTCGGAACCTATACCTTTAAACAGAGAAGGGAAAACTTTTCACCAATCATAACTAAGATATGCTTGACTAGAGTCACTCAAGTTCCACCTAAAAGATAGAAAATAATATAAATTGGCCTAAGAGAGAGGGGATGTCAGGGAAGATACCATCGTTAGGGGAGATACCATCGTTAGGGAAGATACCACCGTCAGGGGAGATACCACCGTCAGGGGAGATACCATCATGAGGGAATACACCATCCCGAAGACCTCCTGACTCCTGGGATCAGTCGACGGGCTGAGCCTCTCTTCCCCCCCGCATTGGGATGCCTTTGGGTGAGATTTGAACACTTGGTTATACTGGGTGTCTCCATGGAAACTTAGAAATCTCTATAGAGTCTTTGTGCCTTTTAACAAGTTAATTTCCAGGCTGCACACCTGTGTATTTCATGCATGCTAGCTTGCTTTTGCAGACAGTAACTATTGCCGGCAATCCAAAGAACCTGTGTACCTCTTGCTGTAATAAATTGCACTTAACTGCATTGTTCCTAGCTGTGATAGTTCTCATTGAACACGACTAGAGTAAGGATGGTTATACGTTATTGGTGAATCCGTGACCATGGTACTTCAGTGCTCTGAATCCGACCAGACCCATATCAGTTAATGCGTTATTGGTGAATCTGTGATTGTGATAGTTCAGTACTCTGAATCCGACCAGACCCATAACGGTTAATCGGCTACACCCCTTAACGCGACAGCACTGTTAGAACGTGAGAAAAAAAAATCTTGTAAAATTTAATAAAAAATGTCTTACCTCTGGCATTGCAAGCAGGACAGAGTAAGGAACAACCTTACTGGTTATATACAAACATATGTTGTACATGGTGGCGATATAACATAAAAAGCCTTAGCAGAAAGAAGTTTGTGTTGAAGCAATGGAGAATGAAGATACACAAAATGAAGCAGTGTTTTCAAATCTGCAATGCCAAGCTCCATGTACTTACAATGGTGGAAGCAACTACCAGATGGCTGGAAACATATCCTGCACCCCATGCCACCACCCGGAACACTATCCTGGGCCTTGAAAAGCAAGTCCTATGGCGACATGGCACCCCAGAAAGAACTGAGTCAGACAATGGGATTCATTTCCGAAACAACCTTATAAACACTTGGGCCAAAGAGCATGGCATTGAGTGGGTGTATCACATCCCCTATCATGCACCAGCCTCCAGAAAGTTGAATGATACAATGGACTGTTAAAGACTACACTGAAAGCAAT